>SAUE01000517.1:15641-32572 GCA_009724625.1 Deladenus siricidicola
ATCGAAAAAGATGAACAAATTGAAAGGTTTTCGCTATCCCTCTAACATGTTTTCATTATTCGGATTCGTGCGGAATCCGCGCACGTCCAATGCTAACGGACACCTCGCGAATTGTCGCCTGTGCCATTCCGCCCAAAAGCACCTCCGGGCACGAGACAAAAACGTAATTGCGGTTGTCGTATTTCGCACAAAGCTCTCTTACCTGCAACAAAAATACAGCACAATTTCAAGGATACTTTTTATACAAAAAAATTTTCAATTCCCAAATTTCAGAATCTCCAAAAAATCAATTAATTTTAGAAATTCGAAAATCGAATACATTAAGTGTGACCTTCAAATTTTTTAAACATGGTCTACCAAAAACGAAGAAAAAACCTTATCACTAATGTTGTATCTACATATGGATAAATTCTCATAAGAAGGAAAAACCGAAGAAAATTTAAAGGCTCACCTGCTTCTTTAATGACTCGTTCATCGTCACCCAAACAGTAAAAACTGCATTCGGATTCGTCTCCAGGCAATACTCGAGCATGGGAACGTCTGTAGCCGAGTCGCCACAGACCAAGATATTTCCGGCTCGGAGGTCGCATTTCGTGTGCTCCACCAACAATTGAAGACCGTGGCCCTTGTCGAAAATACCGCCCGTCTCGGACTAAATTTTTTAAAACTAAAATATTACTATTAGGTTGTTCAAAAAAATTTTTTTGAACCTTATCTTTAAATGAACGTAACTCAGCTCAGAATAAACTTTTTAATCGAAAGCAATTGGAATCAGCACGTTTTTGCCAACAAGAAACACGTTTACTGATGCCGGTAGCGTAGAAATCCGGAGTTCTGGAGGCGGTGAAAACTTCGAAAGCATTTTCGGCATCATTTTGATTTTGAGGCATATCTCCTGAAGGAAGTTGCCCAGATGATTGAAAAAGTGTTTGTCGGTGAGCGAGAGGTCCGGTGAGTGGCGGATGAGGCAAAGTCTCGTAGTCCCAATTCGTTCAATTTCTACGGGGTCGGTTGTGCAACGTGCGGCCGAGCGTTGTCGTGCGGGAGGGTTAAGTCCCTTTCTGTTGACCAATGCCGAGCACATAGAGGCGTCCAACCGCTGTTCCGAAAGTCGCCGGTTATCGTATATGTTCACTTCTCATCGCCCGTTATGATCGGGTCAAAAAACTTTTTTTGTTGCGCTGAATAAGGGACTATGACACCGAAAAATAGCGATTTTTCTGATTTTCGTTCAATTCGTGTAGCACCCACTTTTCGAGTTTCTTGGCTTGCTGATTTGCTTGAAATGGCGAGCAACGGTTGGCTGGTCAACGTTGAGGTCTTCTGCAATTGCCCGAACATGGTTGTTTGCCATGTTCGGGCATGGATCGCCTTTCACCAGCACTGTCATTTGTTCATTGACAATCATCGATAGGCGGCTACCACGATGCTTAACTTCAATTGCCATTGCCATCGTGCATGTTGACACTTCCTTTGCCCAAACTTCGCTGATTGTTCGGGAGGTTTGATCTGCATTACGCCTTAGTTCTAACTCATAGAAGAAAATGTTGCGAAAATTGCGTTTCGACATGTGTAATTCAAACGCGAATATTGACAGAAAACATTAGTAAACAAAAATTTGGATAAATAATTCTGAAAGAGCATAAAATAAGCTTTCGAGTAAAATAACAATTTACCATTATAAAATTCCATTAAATACAAAAAAGTCAAAAACCTCATTAGCAGTTGAACAACTTAATAATTAGAAAATTAATATTATTCGTAAGTCCTCCTTTAACAAAAAAATGTACAAAAAAACCTTGATAAAGATCTTGATGTCTGTATCTGTGACTTTTACCGAAAGAGTTGCGTTTGACGGATCGATGTCGTTGACGATTTCGTTAATACGCTGATCACTAAAACAAGATAATACTGCAATCACAAAAAAAACTTTTCAAATCTCTAGAAATTCAGTCTCTTAAGAGTACGTAATAATAAATGTTTAGAGAAAAACAATTACTTATAACAAAATATTAAGACTTACACAGCTTTCACTTGCCGCGCCGGAACAGAGCCGAAAGTGTCCTGATGGCCCACAGTCACGTGGCCGTAGTGTTTCTGCAAACCAGAGCCCACCCACGTGAAATGCTTGAATTGCGGATCGTCGAGCAAGTCCGACACCGCGTCGAAAACCCTATCCAACAACTCCAGATCCTGTTCGGGAATGGAAGTATCCTTGAATTTATTGCCCGGCTCGATAAACCAATCGCGTCCCGCCGACGCGCCAATGTAGTAGTAGCCTTCGGGTATGGTGGACACGTCAAGAACGCCAATCCGCATCAGCGGCGCCGTTGTGACGATGGCGCAAGTTTGCGCGCATCGACGAGCAAATTGTGCCTACAATTTTTATCTCTTAATTACAAAAAATAAATAACATTAAAAATAAACCGAAAATTTTTGAAAAAATGTTTAACCCTTTTGTAAAATGCAAAAACTGAAAAATATAAAATCTGCCGTTTTTGAATATAACAATTAAAAAAAGTCTCAAAAAGAAACTCCGCCTCCTCTCAACATACCTGAATAACGCCCGAATAAGCTGGTTGGACGCTAGCGGAATAAGAGCAGGAATACGATTTAAGCGTCCCATCACGATCCGTGAAGAAAAAGTGGAAATGATCAGCGTCCGTAAAGAGATCAACCACCGACATCACTTCCTCGCGGAATTTCTCCTCAGAAATTGGGTGGTATGTTTGCAAACTCTGAAAAATTTACTTCATTACCGTTCTTAAATCTGAATATTTTCCCTTTCAATTTTCATGTAATCGAAGGAAATGTTTTTAAAAAAAATTATAAGCACAAAATTCATCTCCACAAAATATGAATTTTTAAATATAAATGTTTCACGCAAAATAACAGAATTTAACGTACATTTAAAAAGTTTTCCACGTTGAAAACGTCGTCACTTTGGATGAATTTCAAGAAGCTCAAGTCCTTCTCAAACTCATCCAATTCCGTCTTAATGTCAAAGTTGACGCGGTGGTTGCCGGCGTTCGCTAGCCCGCTTCCGGTTTGGTCCTGAGAGGGTGGCGTATGGCTGGTGTTCTCCATGCTCGGCTTCAAGTGCAGAATTGTTGTGCCTGGTTCGCAGGCCAACGACAGAGACTCCTGAAAATACAGAATTTACGTAAATGTGAATTGTGCCATATTTCTGAACCCTGTTGTTCACAATGATTCAACTTAGTTCTTGAAAATAAAAAGTTTTAAAAGGTTTCTAAGATTCCCAAATCCAAAATAGTGTTAAAAAACTTTTTATATGTATCTAAAGTTGCTATCCAAAATGTACTAACTGAATTTTTTTTGCAAGCAAAAATTTATTAAAAAACAAACTTTTGCATTATTAAGTGAAATGCCGAAATGCGAGCGAATCGGAATTCCTTTCAAGACGCGCTCCACAATCTGACGTCTGACATCCCGCGAGCGGTGCATCAACTTGTTGAAGTCCTCCAGCGTTAAAATATCGGATGTGCGAATAACGGAGTGCGACCAGGCCGGGTCCAAAAACGCGGCGCTCCACCTCTCAATATCGTTATTCATAATAAATTCATGAAGGCGCGCTCCATGGCGAATGCGGGAATCCTCCGACTCCGTCGCCGACAAATAAAATGCGTCCGCGTAGGACTACATTAAAAAAAAGTTTTCATTTTCGTATTAGTGTAAAACACACAATAAAGGCGACATTGATTTTAGTAAAATCAATGGTTAGAAATTTTGTTTTCTACCGCTAGTACATATGCCCCAAAAATCAGTCTTATATGTTCAAAAATGTAAAATACGTATAATCATTTCAAATTTATCAACCTCAACGTCGTAAAGGTCTGAAACGCGGTGATAGGTAAAATCGCCATCATCCGGATGAAGTCCGGCCATGGTGAACTGAATTTCAGAGCCGGCACCCGTAGACAAAACTAAGCCGGCCATGGGATTGCACACTAACATCTCTTTTACCACCTAAAATCAAATAAATATATTTCCTCATTTTCAATGAGGAAATTCGATTTTTTCTTAAATCACTTAAATTTCAATTTTTTTCAATTGTATAGTCGAAATTTTTATTTTTTATGCACGTACCAAATCGACTGTCTCGACGCGACATTTTGGCGTTTTGTTTTCTGCGGTATTTTAAACATAATTTAAGATTTTACTTGAAAATTTGCAATTTTTCTTCACAACGATTTTTCTTCACAACGATTTTTCTTCACAATGCAATTTTTCTTCACAACAAATTGAATTTGAATTTTTTTTGAATTCATGTCAATTTCATTCAAAATAAAATGCCAAATGTTCTGCTCGAGACATCATTTTTAAATTTTTCCTGGTATGCGCGAATACATTACAATTCTTCCGCGTTTTCCCCATGGAGAATTATTTATAAAATTCTGCGTGGGGAATTCCCTCTAGAAATGCGACTGGAATGAAAGTAGTTGTCGAAACCAACCAAATTCATGCCGTCCTTTTTCGGCGTTACGACGCCAATGTCCATCGCCAAATAGTGCGCAATCAGGTCTAGACGTTGAAGACCTAAAAATAAAACATTTATATGCACATATAACGTATATTCATGAGCACCCTCCCATAACTACATACAAAAAATACTAAAAAGAAGTTGCATACCATCGGTACGGAAAATGATCGGCTTCCAGCTCTGGCACTCCTCACTTTTGAACTCTGTATTGATTTTCTCGGCCAAATCAATGCATTCGTCCTGATACAATCTATACGTATCAACGCTTCGGCGATTTGTGACAGCAACCTTAAAAAACAAATGTGCCAACAAATTCAATAAGATAAGAAGTTGAAAAAAAGTTACTTGGAAAAGAACATCTTTGCCTATTCTTTCTGGATATTTTTCGAAGTAACGACGATAAGCTAAAAGTTTCTCCTTGATTCCTTTAGTGTAATCAAAGCGCTCCACCGAAAAGAAGAGTCTCGAGTCGGGATTCGGTTTCTCACCGAAAATCTAAATTTGTTTCACATATATATTAATACAAAAAATTTTAATTATCGCCAATAAATATGTAACTTATGAATAAATAATACTAAATTTTTAACAACCTTAGTTAATTTTAGTTTACAATTTTTGTTAATACTAACCTCCAAACGAATATCGTGTGCCTTCTTTACGCAATCCGAAGCCTTTGCGATTTTGAGAAAATCTTCATTTTTAATACTGACGGGAAATACGCCGAGCGAGCAACTCCAGCCCTGGTAAGTGACGACGCTAATATCCAGCTTTGCGTCATTCACTATTCGCGCAGTGGGCAAATACTTCGTCACCAATTCGAGGAATTTGGCACGATCCCGATGCGTTTGGAAACCAACCTAAATAATATCAAGAAAAATTATTTCCCCTGAAAATAAAGAAATACAATCCTCTCTCTACCTTACGATGCAAAAATAAATCCTTACAATGCAAAAAAATTACCTTTGTAAATCTCAGCAAGCCTCGAAGTATGGGAAAAGCACAAATTTGGAATTTGGTGAAAAAGTTGTCGGGCGGTAGGAAGGGAATATGGAGAAAGAAGCCCACTTCCAAATTCGAATCCAAACTCTGCATAATCATGCCAGTCAACATTAGATGATAGTCGTGAATCCAGATAAAGTCCTAAACCATAACAATTTAACGTTTGAATCAGGCAGTAAAAAATCAGAAAAAAAAATTCCAACCTGTGGGCGACTATTCCGCACAGCGTCAATAGCAAATTGATAATTTACGCGCACATACGAGCACCAATGTTCGCGAAGCACCTAAACACACGAGATCAATAAGTTCTCCCACAAAAGCCAGATTACTCATAGCTAAAAAACTTTCTTGATCCAATTTCATATCAGCTAACAAAAAAAGCATTCCCATAAACAATTTTCAAAACGTTCCAACAAAAAGTGCTAAACGTATAAAATGTAAAAAATTAAAAAAACTATCCCCACCTTAGGATCGTCGTAAATACTGATTATGTACTCGGGAAGATCATGCAGCGCTGGCCACAGCAGTCCGTTAGAAATGCCACCGTAGTAGACGTTATAGTCATTTTCTTGCACCACCACCGGATTCAACTTGTAATTGCCGCGATTGTAGTTGTTTAACACACCCAACAATGACATCTCCTCTCTAAAAGTTTAAATAAATTTTTGGACAATTTTCAGTTTAGAAAACCATAACAGCTTAAATTATACAAAAGCAAAAGATTTTTTAGACAAAAAAGATTTTCCACAATAAAATGTTATCTAAAAAAGAATTAATACCGCATTTTTTTGGTATCGTCCGTCTCGTTCTCCTCCTTGAAATCGTCATCAGCAATGACATGAAATAGCACATCGGCGAGCGCTTGTCTCGTCAGCGGTAGACCGAGCGTATTCGTGGTGGGCGCCAAATTGTCCGTCTCCTCGCCGGCCGCGTTCAAAAACTCGTTCGACTTCAGCTTACACTTGTCGATGTTCATACCCAAATTGGCAAGCCACATATTTTCGTGGTTTACCGACATAATTGGATCCACACATGAAACCAATCCGCCCGAGCCTTGTTTAATCTCCCACTCGCCGGTCTTTTCGCGCTTTAGTGAGACTGGGGGCGCATTTGAAACGTTGATG
Organism: Deladenus siricidicola; assembly: GCA_009724625.1. Classification (NCBI taxonomy): domain Eukaryota; kingdom Metazoa; phylum Nematoda; class Chromadorea; order Rhabditida; family Sphaerulariidae; genus Deladenus; species Deladenus siricidicola. Next base: position 22,266 of record SAUE01000517.1, read on the forward strand.
ACACGTTGCTAAAAATATTTTTCTAATATACGCAAATAAATTCAAGTTAAAATAAACGAAAAAATACCACAAAAAATCAAGTCTATTTTAAGTGAAAATCAAAGCCAAAAAAATTTATTTTGGCCATCAAAAAACGAACTTGAAAATGTGTTTGCGCCAGTCCTCCAGTAGGAAAAGCTGTCTCGCCGTTATCGCTTTCATTTCCACTACTGCCACTGCTCGGTACGACCTGAAGTGTTGGTGGCGACAAAAGAGAGCCGCCAGATGAGTTGTTGTTATTCGCTCCACCTTCAAACGCACCACCGCCCGGACCGTCAAAAGAAGCGTTTGAGCCAATGGACATCGAACGTGGTTTCGATTTGCGCATTTGCAGGTCAAATGCGTCAGCTACAAATACAAAAAATAACAAAAAAAAACTCAATATCTTTACCAGTTAAAAAAATAAAAAATAAAAGACAACTGACTGTCTTCCTCGTTATCACTGGTTGAGTTCGTCTGTTGCTGATCGCCGTGATTTAAATTCGTCGCCGAATTTGTTCCATAAGATAGCGAATCGCTGGAGTCTCTTAGCGAAGAGCGTGAGCCAAAACGTCGGCGCTGTTGCAAATGATGGTATTGCTCGCCAAAGCGCTTGGCACGAAATCCAAGCAAACATTTCCGAAGTCCGGGAACGGCGGCATACAGGCCTCTGCAAATAATTGTAAAATAATTTTAAAAATTTTCAAAAAATAAAATTTTAATACTTTCGAATACAAAAACAAATTCATCAAATGCAGAAAAATATTTCACCTCATTCCGCTCTTGCCGGTGTTCACGTCATAAAGCGCCATTGTGAAAAGAAGAGCGTCTCGATATTTTGTGCCATGAGACATATCCGAATCAAAAATGTAGGGAATTGCTGCCTTCCAGAATTGAAAGGTGTGATATCCCAAATTATTCACTAACTTCTCCACGTACTCCGTACTGTCAAAGCTGTGCTGAAGGCAATATTCAAGCATAGCCAAAAGACCCTAAAAATAGTTTCCATGCAAAATTACGTAAAAAGAATAATGAAAATAATAATCAGAAAATAAAAACATACCTGAAAAGCAATTTCAGAATTAGCATCGCGTTTACGCCAAAAGTTCGGCATATGTTCAAGACCAGCTGTCATCGCCTCTTCGAAGGACCAATCATCTCGTACGCCTTCAGTTCCCAACTTTTGAAGAGTTTTTATAAGATTCTAAAAATTACAAGCAAAATAACTTTTAGAGAAACAAATTTTCCTACATAAAATATCAACATACATATTTTATGGCATCATTGCTGGTATCGCCGCTGAATGCGGCGGCGGCGGCCTTCGCCGCCGCGTGCACAGCCGCTTTAGCCGCCGATGTGATATTCCGTCCGTCAGAGCCATCGGTGGCAATTCCGGCAACGGCCGAATGTGCCGCTTTAGCGGCCGCTGCAGCGGCCATCGCTTTCTGTAATGTCGATAGACGCGGACGTTGGAACGGTTGATAACCGGCTGCAGTCTCGGGCGAGGTAAGCTCCCGTGGTAGTTCGGCAGCGACGGACGGCGGAAGCGGTGGCAATTTAACTTTTGCGATAAAGTTGTTGTTCTGATTGAGCAATGTTTGGTCACTCAGACTCTTCGCACTAGAACCTTCTTCTCCGAGTTTCGAAGGTGAGTCAGTGGACTGACTCGGAAGTCCTGGCTTACTGTTCTCTAAACACATTTTACAAAATTAGCTAAAGAAACAAATAGCAAAAATAAAAATAATAAAAATAAAAGATTATACTGAAAGAATAAGTTGCCGTTCAAAATGTAATTCAAGTCAAGAAACTGACTAATATCAGTAATTGTAAATTTTTTTACAAATGCGCCAGACTGTTGTGTGAAAGGATAATTTTAATCAACCCCAAAAAATGTAACAAAGAAATCAATTGATTAACTTTTCCACTTTCTATCATATCATCAATTATGCTCAAAAAATAGAAAAAACTAGAAGAAAATGCAAACTTTGCAAATGCCTTATTTGGACATCATTTATCATCTTCTATTGGTTAATTTTTCCGACGAAATTATTAAGTGTATGTTCATTTCAAAAATATTTTTCTGATTTCTTCACTGATCGCTGCACAAAATGAAATATAGGCAAATCCTATCGATTTTTGTTCTTATTCATTTCGTCATAAAACATTGGACTAAACGTGACGAATTAAATCAGTACAAACCTAGTAAAAATTATTTAACGACTTTTTCAACTAATAACGAATACAAAATAATCAATCCAAAAACGTTAGCACATTAAAAAGATAAATATTCAACAAATGAGCATCTTAAAGATAAAAAATAATCTCTTAAACGAAGAAAAACTTCTACAAAACCTATAAAATTTAAAAAAAATGAATAAGTAAACCCCCTTACTTCTCGTAAATCATTTACGAATAGTGAATAACAGTAAAACTGAAATCAGGCTAACAAATTCGCCATAAATCTTGAATAAGAGATTTTTAAAGTAAATAAATTCAGAAATGACCGAAAAACGTTTATAAAGATGTGTAGACCGGAAGTGGGCGATAATTTGAGACATGCGCGCATTTTGGAGAGAAAAAATAGTTAGTCCTCACCACAATGTGGGTGTTAAATAGCTAATTTTGTGAAAAAAACGAAAAATGGAAATAAAAAATGTCCACAAGTTTCAAACATTATTCGCTGCATATTATTAAAATCTCTACAAGGACTTCGTGTAAATAAACTATAACAACAAATCTACTTAGTGTATTTATTGCTAATTAACTAATACAATGTAATTTTCTACATTTTACAACCAATATAGTCAGCAACGGTAAAAATAGAAGAGATAAGAAATAATTGCGGCGATATTTTTGATAACACAAAATCAATGAAACAAAAAAGTTCCCGTAAATAGGAAATTATTCGGTTATTTCCAAATGGGTCAATATCAAGAAGGACATAATTTATAACAATTCTCCTAATTGCGAACTTGCTAGAATGAATCATAGTACGTGCTTAATATTTTTTCTTCGCAAAAAATATCATTTCAAAAATTTAGATTTTGCAAACCAAGAAATTTTTTGCCCAATTCCCAACTAAGTTATCGTCGCGCGCATTTTCGTTTCGTCCATAAACGGCAAGATAGAGAGAAAAAATCACTTTTGAGCCCAATGGTGAGTCATTTTAATGGAGATTCAAAAATTTAATTCCCCAAATGACCCCTAGCAAAAACAAATTAATACCCGTCATCTGCGTATCAAAACAACGCTGTAAATTCTCCGTTTAAAATTACTATCAAAAACCCACATCAAAACAGCAAAAAATAATAATAGAAAAAAAAGAAAACTTTCCGTAAACTTTAATAATTTATAACAAATCGCTTAATAAGTTATAAACTCGCTAAAATGATTGTATTGCGCTAATTGTTTTTGAAGAATATTAACCAAAAAAAATTGAAAATGAATTTTTAGAGCAAATTAAAAACGAAGTTTCAATGATTAAAGTACTTGCCTAAATTCCACACAAATCATAACGATGGTGATGAAATTAAAAATATAATACTTTAGTAGAACAACCAAAAAAATAAGCAATGAAATGCAATATATTCCACCAAAAGGCGTCAGCAATTTCCATTGTTTTTTTGTATTACTAATCATTTCCCTCTTTTGTTTTTTTTGCCTCAAATTTTATTTTCATTATCTAGCTGAGTAAAATGATTAAACTTTAATTCAACAAAGAATTAAAAAACCAAAGTTAAAAAGTCAAAAGAAGAGTAAACCAACCAATAATCAATGAAAATGATTAGAGCAATAAATTATTTTCATTTTCAATAAAATCTAAAGTTTAAAGTGTAAAACGATTACTCAAATTTTAATATTAGTCAATTGTTGTTAATTTCACTATTCGCACATTCCAAATTTATATTAAAAAAGCTTTAAAATTTTACCTAAAATGTTCAAAGATAACATCTACAAGGATGTGCGTGTAAGTATTCTTGTTGAATTGAGAAATTATTCTTGTAATTCGTAATTACGAGGCTAAAAACGTCGTAATTAACCATCAAAAATTTTTCAAAATTTTACCACGCTGAAAAGCAAACACTAAAAAAAGCATATATAAACATACTAAAAAGCATACAAAATATAGAGAAAGAAGACTAGTTAAAGAAAATTTTAAAGATTTGGATTAAAATTACTCGAAAATCGCGCTTAGTACCAGAATTGAGTGAAGAAGTTTTCGTGAAGAAGTTTTCAGAAAAAATCAGAAATACCAAAAACTCGTAATTACGAGCACATAATTCACATGCATATATTTCAAATAAACCCTAATAAAAAATTTCATTGATTAGAAAATAATTTACTGATTTCTGAATTTATTTTTGATCAACATAAATGTTCCTACAAAATTTCATTTCATTTTTTCACTTCATTTTATTTCAAAATTTCTCGTTAAATTGTAAGAAAAAATTAATATGAAATAAAAATTCTGCAAAACGTGAGACAAAATTTCTGCCGTAAAATGTGACAAATTTAAAATGGTTTTTCTCACATCTTCCTTTCATTTTTTCTCGAATTTTCCCATTTTTACTTTTCGCCTAAAATGTGACAAAAAAAAGAAGAGGGTTTGACCCACCTCTCCAACGCAGAATGTCAACAGTAAGAAAAATCAAAATAGATAACAAAAGCAAAGTACAAAATTATGCCATGATTTTAACTCAAAAAATTCATCATTTAGTGCAGTAAATAATTTTAAAATTTTTTCAAAAAATTCGTACTTTAAAAAATTTGCTATATGTAAATATTAATGTCAAAAGAAAAAGCTCGTCCAATGTTTCAAAAATTTATGCTCAATCTTGTGCTCAAAAGAGCAAAAAACCATCTCAAGCCAAAGCATGACCGTAACGCAAAATTTATTCAATCCCATTTACTTACCCTTTTACTACGGCATGTCCAGCCATTCGCCCCACTTCCACTGCGGTAACTGATTTGTGATCAGTAAAGTTATAATAGAATAAGTAATTCAATATTTTTTAATGCTTAAAAAACTTCAACTTCAAGGTAATTTATTTACCATTGATCTACCTACAAAAAATTAAATAAAAATACCTTTATGATCATTAGAGACACCATTGGTATTACCGTTCGCCACCACCATACTTTTCAGAAACGTGCCTCCACAATAATTACATCAACAGAATACGCTGCACAGTGAAATCAAATTTTGATAGTAGAAATAGAGTTTTACAATATGTCTAAAATAAAATAATGCAAATGTGCAAACCGGTGCCACAAGCGGAAAGTTAAAATAGCGAACAGTGAAAATATTAAGTTGGAATTTTTATTTTTTAATGGGTCGAAGTCTAAACAAAAACGTCCTAACCAGAAGGTTTGACATTTTGTTTTGAATGAATTTTACAATTGCAGACAAATCAAAAAAGTTGCAAAACTAAACATTCAAAAATACCATAAACAAAACACCAAAACTCGTGCAGGGACTATTTTAGCATGCACTAAGCGCGTAAAACATAAAAATCCGACTATAATACGTGTCAGATCACACATACTCGAAATTCTAAAAGTTATTATTTTACTTCCTTTTCATGAAGAATCACTAGTGTCTTCAAAAGAATCCTAAAAGTCGAGGTCAGAAAAACTGTTCTCATTAAGCCGAAAAAGTAAATTAAAAGTAATTTTAATGTGTGGATTCAGGATGCATGTCCAATTTGCATCAAAGCTGTTGAAGACATGTATTACAAAGACCTTTTTTGAGTAATTTTCTAGATCGCTAAAAAATTAAAAATAAATTTTCCACCATAAAATATTATGCACAAAAGTTTTGATCTGAACTTTTATTTAAAAAAATTTCAATTCCGTATTCGCTTGTTATGTTATCGCCAAAAATTATTTAATTGTGTAAGAAATGTAGTAAAAGTAAACAACAATAAGAAAAGTAATGTTAAAATATTCATTTTCGGTTCCAGACGTAAATATTTGCCGAAAAAACCTTGAAACGAATCGTGAAAGTTCAAATTATTTCATGTGCAATGGGATCTCCGAATATGTAATAATTATAATTATCCGGGTATCGTCAAATGTGGCTGAGAAACATAATCGCAAAAACCTAGAAGCTTTGAAATAATGAGCAAAATGAAATGTGCCATAGATGTGATGAAACTGCTTTGAAAAAAATTCAAAAATAGAATGTTACTTATTATACAACGCTATAGCATACGAGACGTTGTGCAGGAATAACAAAGGCAATGCAGCATATACATAACAAAGCAGCTATACGGAAAAAAGCAACCGAAAGAAAATGCTAGAAAATTTTGCAATGTGCAAGCGGCTGAAAATATTATTATAGAACAAAAAAGGCACGAAAGAAAGTGCTAGAACATCGAAATATTAAAATTGGATATGTATACCAAACGTAGTACAAACTATTTATGTATAGAATGAAGAAAAATTGAAAGCAGGCAGCGGCGTGTAATAAAAATAAGCTTGGTAAGACCAACAAACTAGTAAACAAAATAAATCGAACGAAAACTTCTAATACTCTACAACGAAGATCAGCGCTTTCATTAACACACATTTTTTGCATCCACTTGCAAAATACGATTGAGGCGCACCAAAACAAACACATCTCCCCGAAACGTATATACATACAATGAAATTTGTAAAAAAGCAAAATTATTTATGTATGATCAATGCAATAAGCAATATTTTGAATAATTTATGTGGATAAGGATTTCAAATTTTTCCTTTAGTACATGTAAACTATATCTGTAGGTTCATTACCGTTTTCTTATTTTCGAATATCCATTTAACTATTGCTTCGATTTTAATCTTTAAAAATCAGCATAAAGTAATTCAATGTTTGCTGAATGGATGCCGATAACAAAGACCAAAGCCGGTGTCACATAAATTAAGCAAACTTTTTGAACTCAAAAATTACTTTTAAAATGTTCTTTCAAACGCACGTGAATTTCGCATGTATTATCAAACTGAATTTATGTACACTTCAGCCAGTTAGCGCTTATATGTATGTATATATAGCCGTAAATAAAGAAAAAAGACCCCAAAAAGACTAGAGTAGTTGGAGGAAACTGACAAAAAAAACTCTAACCGATAGCCATACATTGAAAGCAGATAAAAAGAAAAAAGGTTATAGAAGACATGTGAAAATTGTAATAGAATTAGAAGAAGAAACTTCTAGAACACTATAAAAAGTAGAAAGAATAAAAATGTGAAGACAAAAAAGTGTGAAAATGCAGTCAAATTTATTTATAAACTGTATGGCTGTGAAATATTTTTTTTATTGCGTTTGATAGTTTTTTTGAATACCTTCTCACAAAGCAAACAAAGCGTCGATACTTTTACAAATTCTTCATTGTAGTAAAGATTTAAGAAAAAGTTATTACAAATGATGAGAAGTTATTACAAAGATCACAACGACAACAACTGCATAACTGATAATATTGTTTAAAAAACATGTACTTTAAGTTGATAAAAAAACGTGTAAAAGTAAATATGTGCACGTGAAAGAAAGACATCTGGAAACAAATCTACAAATCACACATGATCCCAGAAACATTAAAAGTTTTCGAATCATCTTTCACAGAGAATGGTTGTTGTTTTAATTCAATTTTCATAATCTTAGCGGTCAGTCCACACCCGGTTATGGTGGCTTCTAACAGCGGCGTCGCTAGAAATTTATCATGGGGAACTCAATGCCGTATCTATATTTTTGGGGAAGGGCAACAAAAAATGTTTTTGCGAATGGGTGACAAGATATAAAAATTCCATTTTTACCTCAGATTTATCTTAAAATTACTCAATTTATAGGCTTGACCCCTTACTCTAAATACACCACCGAAGAACTTAACTAAACACTTTCAAATGGGAATCACACAATTGAAAATTTTATCGGACTTTCCAAAACAAATTTCCCTAAGAAGAATTCCCGCCATCACTCTAGCAAGACTAATTAGTCTGTCGCAAATATTTCAGACGTAGACAAAAAAAGTTCCACAAGATAAGTTCAACAAAAAAATAAACCATGCAAATTATGATAAGTTTTTTGGCAGCATTTTCAAAAATAAAATATTATAACAATAATCGACAAAAAAATCAAAAGCTAGAAATCAAATATTGAATAAAACACAACAAACCTGAATTTATTGTATCCCAGTTACAGCCAACAAAATCAATTTCATTTCCAGTCAAGTAAAAAGCAATAATCGATATCAGGCAGAAAATTCATGCACACCGGAAATTAGCACAAAATTGAGCTATCAACGAAAATAAATAAATTTTACATTCTTCTTTTCTGTTAAAATTAACACAACGCTAAAAATCATTCTATTTATTTAAAAAATTAAAATATTAGCTAAAATATACATAAAAGTTATACGTTTAACGAAAGAATATTCTCAAATTTTTTCTTCAAATAAATGGAGCAGAGAAAGTTTGGCGATATTGAGCTTACAGCTTCGAGTTCAAGTTTGTAGCCAACATTTTGCAAAATGTTCAGCTATAATTTTCAAATATTATTGTACACATTGATACTAATTAAAAAACATGGTGCTATATAAAAACATGAGAACTCTTACAAGTTTAATTATTTAAAAGTATATAAATATAACTAAATTCTATAAAATTAACTAATTTTTTAAAAACTCACTTCGTTTATAACATCCAACTCTTGATTCTCCATTCTTTTTAATCGCTGGAGAACACTCCAAATTCGCTTGTAATCAAGCGCCAATAAGGGTAAATAATGTGAACTGGTAATCGGCAAATCCGACACCTCAGACGATCTCAGGCCGATTAATGAAAATTCCGGAATACGAATGTCGCCAGTTTCCGGAGAGACTTTTTTGGCGCCATATTTATAAGTTAGAAAAATTTCAATACCTAAAAAATTTCATCGAAAAAACTTTTTCTGGTTTACAGTAAGAACGAGAATGAAATAGTTCAAAAATTAAATACCATAAGGATCGGCATCCACAAGCGCCAAAAATTTAACTGTAATTCGAGATGATAGCCATTTGAGAAATTCGCGAGTACAAAGATCGGGATAACCGCGACCCTAAAAATCTAGTAATTTGTGCTAAAACATCCATAAAAAAGAGAACAAACTCACCGTAAGCAGAATAACATTAGGGAACTGAGTAGTAAATTTTTCATCTATTAACTTCTGAAAAATTGCATCTTTTTCCACAACAAGTAGAATGCTGGCGGAGGATTTCACGTGTTTGTAGTCCATCAACTTTTCAAAAATCGCAACCGCTGTAAAACGAAAATCCAGTGGCGCATCATTTGCACCGTTAAAAAGCTGAAGATCCCCTATAACGAATCCTCGACTAGAGCCCATCTAAATATGCAATGCCCAAATCCAGTGGCGTATTTAGGAAAGAGGTAAGAGGGCATTGAGAAACTTGAAAGTAAAAATTGAAATTTTTGAATCTTGTTTGTCAAAATTTAATGAATTTTTTTCGTTATTTTTGATTGCTCCCCCCCCCATTCCGAAATCCTAGGCATGCCTATATCCACTGATATACTCCGAATTTTTTTCCAGATACCTACTTTTTACAAAAGACGCCTTAAATCATTCAATAAAAAATTTGCACAATTAAAAAAATTTAAAATTGCTTTTTGCCAGTAAAAAGACGCCGTACCACGCGTAAATTTCTTCGAGTAGTCCCTAACAATTTGCAAGTTGCGGTAAGAGATCGGTTGAAAGCTGATTGAACTTTGTACAAATCCTTGCATTCATAAAATAGATCTCTATAATGTAATCAAAATTTTTTAAATATGAGTAAAATATTTAAAGAAGCTTACTAGACAATTTTTACCTTTTCGTCGCCTTCTGTCCAATCAAAAGCATCCTATGAACCTGATATAAAACCTGAAGATGTGCTGCGAATGGCTTAGGATTCGTAAATGAAAATAGTAGGCGTCTACCGCGCAACGCTTTATTACTACCGCCGTCGTCGCTAAAAATATAATTCCACACTTTGGCGCTATAGTGGGAATTTTTATTATTCCAACTGTTAAGCCCAATTTGCCTCTGTCAACTATTCTCACGACGGTTTACCTGATTTGCATATTTACGCGCAATTTCAAACGTAATTCGAAAAAATAAAGAGAAATTCAGTGTTTCCAAATTTTGGATAAAGTTAAATTTCGACTTTCCCGCGCTTTTTTCTATCGCAAACATCAATGAGTGAATCATAGCTGCCCCCCCCCCCCCGCAAAAATTGAAAAAAAGGTGAATAAAGGCCAAAAATCAACTATTTTTTGACGAC
>SAUE01003115.1:2480-12551 GCA_009724625.1 Deladenus siricidicola
TCCACGCGACGACGACGAAAAAGTGATCGCAAGTGTGGATGTTGACGTCGACTTCGTGCTGACAGCACAGACGGAAGTAATACAAGCCACATCCGAGGAAATCGCCGAAGCAACAAAGGCTGACTTGGATCTCCAAAACGTTGATAAGTTTATTGAAATGGGCTGGCCTAATATGCGTCCACAAGGAATTTTAGGATCTTTTTATGCTCATAAAAATGTCATGTCTAAAATTTCTGATTGTTTAGTCTTGCAGCGCCGGGTATTAAAAACGTTGCATATTGGACATCCGGGAATAGCTCGAATGAAGGCTTTGCAAGGAAACACGTTTTCTGGCCGGGAATAAACAGCGACATCGAAACACTCGTCAAAAGCTGTTCGGATTGTGCACAAGTGGCTAAGGCTCCAGGCAAAGTTGAGCTCCATCCATAGACTCCGGAGAAAGGCCCTTGGCAACGAATCCACATCGACTTCGCCGGACCCGAAAATGGAAAGTTTTTCTTTCTTATCGTAGATAGCTTTTCAAAGTGGCCGGAAGTTTTTGAAATGAACCATATTTCTACCGGAAATGCAATTTTAGTACTTAATTCAGTTTTCAGCCGTTATGGTTTTCTAAAAGTATTATTCTCTGATAATGGTACGCAGTTCACTTCTGGTGAATTTCAACGCTTTTGCAACGAAAAAGGTATAAAGCATATGCGTTCCACCCGCAAAGCAATGGACAAGCTGAGCGCTTCGTTGTACATCTTCAAGCGTTCTTTGCATAAAATTAAAGGAAACGTAACTTATGCAATTTTAGAATTTCTTCGGACATATCGGCCAACCCAGAGCGAAACTTTACAGGGGAGGACGCCTGCCGAAGTGTTTCTTGGACGAGAAATTCGCACGGAGATATCATTGACCGCACCAAGTTTTGATAATAAAAATGAACGAAACCTTCATCAAGTTTTGGTTAAAAATTCTAATCAAAGTTTAATGAGCATCATGGTGCAAAAGAAAGAAAATTCCAAATCGGTGATTTTGTACATTACAGATCCCGTGACATTCGGGGACAGGTATTCCGGACAGAAGGCGTGATTCACAGCTATCGCGGAACAGTGAACTTCATCGTGACCAGTCCGTCGGGCAAGCGACATGTGCGCCACGCGAATCAACTTCGCCCACGTATTCCCATCACGGATTCGGAAGTACCAGTGTATCGCCTCGTCGATCAGGCAGTGGTGAACGAAACGATACCCGCAGCGCCAGCTCCGGTGTCAGTACACGTCCCAGTCGTCCGCAACCAACAACCTCCGGTCAATCGAGAGCCTCTCGAAACACAGAGACGGTATCCCGTTCGTGAACGTCGGGCACCAGTCAGACTCTCTCTGGGACGAGGCAAGAAGACATCGTATTATTAATTTTCTCGATTAATTCTGACTTACCTGATAGAGGATTTTAATTATTGTTGGGTTGCTTTGTTTTCTTTTCTGTTATTTCATTATGTCTTTTCAATTGCCACTTGACCTTGCAAGTAGAAAGTCTAACAGCATTTTATCCAAAGTGGGTTAATGTTTCGACGCCATCCCGCAACTCGTTCGGTGGGTTGTGTACGCTGAAAGGGTTCGTTTGCTCTATGTAACGATCATGTCCCAGTGCGGTCCGGAAAGCGTGTAACTTATGTTACTTCCTCTAGAAACTATACCACATCGGATATAATGCATCACGTTAGCTTTCGAAAGTCTATATGGCCTTGCGGTCTTCTCCAACACTTCAGTTTCTATCTTATCGGGGAGGTGTTATGGCAGAGGAAATTGAAATATATTTTATTATTGTTTGGTTCTAGCACGATTTCCTGTGTGAAGACTTTTGTTACTGTTGTCCATTAGTTTGACGGATATATGGCTCTCCTAGGAAGCTGTCAAGTTCCTACTTGCTGTGAGTTGCTAATCTACCTATTCGTCGGAGATATTGTTTTGTTAGCTATTTATTGGTATTTCAATAAGCGTCTGTTTGTTAGAGTATGTCCTTATCATCTAGCAAATATAGGCTCTGTTACTCCAGTTACGGACATAACAAAGTACTTCATTAAAAATATAACAAAAATAATAATTTTTATATTCTTGAAAATTTATTTATTTGAGAGACTTTTTGTTAAGTTTCATAAAAATAATAACAAATAATAAAATTTTAATGTTTTTAAATATTTTAGAAAACCGCGACATTTTGGTTCTTTGCAATAGAAAGTGAAAACATATTTCCGCGCCCAACTAATTATTAAATTTAAAACTGAAAATTTAGATATTCCAAAATTTTCATAACAATTTCTGTTTCATGTTTCATGACCGAAAAAAACATTACATTTTAAACCAAATTCAAATTTTTTTCATTTTCTTTTTAAATTCTTCAATTTAAAAAATGAAGTGAAAATTTTATTTTCCAAAAAAAATGAAGTGAAAATTTTATTTTCCGAAGTATTGGTATTTAATTTTAAAATAATGAAAAAAAAGTAAAATAATTAATTCTTCACTACTTTATATAAAAATTCTACTTTTGATTAACGTGCGTGCGTGGCCTAGAGGTTAGCGTTCGCGACCGTTTTTCCACTTCATAAGTTCAATGCCGCTTGCAGCAAAATTTAAGGAAAATGAACATTTAGGGAGATTTCCAGTGGACTAGATCTCTGTAAACAGGCGAATTTTCGGAGAACTCCAAAAGTAAGAAATGTTGATTCTCCCTAAAAACGATTCTGTTTAGGGAGATCTCCCGTGGAAATGGAAATCTACGCAAAATCTCCATAAAAAGACCAGATCTTGGAGATCTCCAAAAACGAAGAGTTGTTGGTGATCTCCAAAAACGGAGAGTTTTGGGAAGATCTTCCGTGGATTTCCATTTCCACGGGAGATCTCCGGGAGAAATAATAGTTTCTGGAGATCTCCTTGTACCGAAAATCTCCAAAAAATGTTTCAAAAACCTTTAAAGGGATATTAAGGAGAAATGTGAGTTTTAGGAGATCTACAGTGGATTTTTCGTTTCTCCTTAAAATCTTCTTGGAGACGATTATGAAATCCGCCGGGACCAAAACTCACTGAAATATATAATCTCCGAAGCAGCCTATTTGAAGCATGTTCTTCGCTGTTTTTGATTTATAAAAAACATTAATTTTTGATGAAATCACAAAATTCAAAAAAAATGAAAGAGAACTACAGTAAAAATTTCAGATTTTTAGCTGCGCTATGGCGTGGGATTGTTTTTTTGAACCACTCATTCCTATTAAAAAAATTTGAAAATGCACTCATTCCTATTAAAAAAATTGAATTGTCTGGTGTTATATACCAGAGGTGTAACAATTTTCGATTTTCGAAATCACGAGGACGTTTCGATTGTCGATTTTCGAAAAATTGGCCATTTTTTTCAAAAATGGCGTTACGTTTCAAACTTTTTCACATAAGTTAGTTCAATTTTGATTCGTAATTTGTAAGTCTCATAGCGAATTCTAAGTTTTGAACATTTCTGCTATCTTTTTGCGGAACGCGGATATTTGCGGACGAAATAATTTTAAAAAATGGGATCATAGCAGCCTAACTCGCGGTTTGACAACTCGTTTTTATATCAAAAAAAATTATTATTTTTTAAATTAATAATTATTTCGTCTCCAAATGTCGGGTCAGCCTGTGAATTTCACACTGAAATTGTTCGCTGATTTTGGAGGAATACGCGCTCGTCTTCGTCAAAGTCGTTGCCGTAAGTTTTGATTTGTTTATTGGTTTTACATGCTAAATTTATATGCTAATTTATAGATTACGAAAAATGGCGGTTTCGAATTTGACGAACGAGCTAGCTGCTTTCAACATGAGCGAACCAAACAAAATTTGCAATGAGAATTATTGTTTCGATTAACAAAGGTTTAATTTTCCAATTTTTTGCAATAATAGTTTTATTTAAATATTTTAATCATTAGTTTTAATTATTTTTACCATGTGTAAAGTGAGAGAAGTCAGTGTTAATTGGCCGAATTCAAGTTACAGCACTACTGCTGATACAATATCACACCATAACCATATCAAAGAACTGATCAGCATTGTTTATATCTACAACTCGGAATATAAGCCACCTGCGCCGAGTAGAAGAACAATTCAGTTTCCACTGCGCCTGAAATCAAAAAAAAACAAATGTAAAAATAGCTCACTCTAAGACTTCCTGCAAACTAAAGCGCTCGTTCTCGGTCAGGTACGTGTTCTGGCAGTCCGCCAGGCTGTAGATGTGCATCGACACAATTACAGAGACTTTTTTCACATTTTCCACGGCAAAATTATATTTGAAGTTTTCGCTGTAACAATAACGCACATCGAAAACTTGATTGACGTTATTGTGTGAAATCAACATAACTTCATAAACATATCTAAAACATGGACTTTGACCAATAAAATTTTGCAAATTTGAATGTAGCGGATCCGAAGGACTTCAATCCAGTTTTTGTTATGTCTGTGGAAAATGTACATTTGACCGTGATGGGTATCGAACCCTCAACCATCACAAACCGGGCAACTGCTCTACCAGTTGAGCTTATTTATCACGCTCTAATAGTTTTTTAGGAAGAGATGATATTTGAATGAATAAGGAATTTTGACACGAAGAGATGAAAAGAGAGAAAGTTTGGAAAATCTTCTGTATGACCCCGTAGCTCATTGGTACGCTACGGGCGCCGGTTCCGCGTGATCGCAGTTTCGATCACCCGCTGGGGGATCGAAACTTTATAGAGGAACATATTCAAAATTTAAAAATTTATTTGTTGGGTGAAACGTTGCCTCGTCGATCGATTCATGTCAATCGCTTCATAAAAAAACTTATTTGCTGGAGCCCAACGACTGTATTTCCCTTCTGATGCGGTCCGAAAGTTTTTGGAGATCTTCGTGCGGAATTTCGTCCGCTTGCGTGAAGCCTTCGACTATCTCTTGCGCCCTCGACCTCATTTCGTTGGGCCAAGCTCTTTCCTGAAATGTGGTTTTCTTTCACCGCGGTGTACTATCGAAAAATGAATGTCAAATGATTATCATGTGTCGTGTTGCTATCGACTGCATATTTGTCAGTTATTTTGTCTGGTCTGTTGCTTCTCATTGTCCGTTTATCTGTCTGCCTATTTGCCTTTTTGTCTATGAAAAAATATATACCCTCAAAAAATTTGCGTGTAGGATCTTTCGACCATGGTTTCTTCTCTTTTCATTTTATTACAATATTTTTAATGGCATAACATGCGAGTCTGTTTTCCGCCCATTCCACCATTTTACTGTTGATTTCGGCTCCAATTGCTGCCGCTGTGTTGAACGCGTCCTCACGTTCCAGCGAGTTGTCCTTGTGGACTACGGCGGAGCAGATGCCCGAAAACGCAGTCTAAAGAATGATCTAGATATCGTCTGGTGTCCAATCACAAACCATGGCGCAAACAAGGACAAGTGGACAATATATGTAATTCCAAATTTCAGAAAATGGTATAGGTTAAAATCTTTTATCCAAAGGTTAGGGTTCAGGGTTTCTGAAGCTTGAAATAAAATCGTTACTGAAAATATATTACAGTGTTCAGATTTTTTTTATTTCACATTTACTTTTTTAAACTCTATGGCCCACTGGCTCATCAGTTGCACGACATTTGCCATAATGGCATCGACGGTTCTCGAAAGTGATTCTGAATGATTTTCGCGAACACGATAGGCTCGTTCCAACTTGCATCTGTAAATTACGTTACGGTTATAAAAATTTTTATATGTTATATTTTTCATATTTTTAAATATGTATATCCATGGTAATCACTCAGCACTGCTATTTTTACCACAGCCAATACATAATCATCATTGCTATATTTATGGCGGCAAAATGACGAAGCGAGCTGGAATTGAACCAGCGTCTTCCATCACCGGTAGCAGGAGTAACATAGCGACGAAATGATAAGCATTGCTAAATATATCTTATTGAGTACACTACAGCCTAAGCCTTTACAGTACAGCAGCCAGTAGATTTCGCCAAATTTGCCTACAGGTTTTCAGTGTATTTCTTTCGACGAATTTGCTCAGTGAATATCTCATCGTGGAAAAGCGTCATCGCATGCCGGTTCCTTCAAGTGTTCGTCCTAAACGGAATTTATTGAACGCTAAAAATGAACTTCTAACGAAGTATGAAAGGAATTTGAAAATCGCAGCATTTATTTGAGTTAAAAATGCCAACACACCTTCCTCGGCGGTACGCCTGCGACGATGAAGAAGAGAGGAATTGTAGGATAACGGCGCTGACATGAAGCAGTGCTGCATGGTGTTTTGGAGTTGAAAAAAATTTTTGAAAAAAATTGAAATTGCATTAAACAATAGTGTTCACAATATATTTTAGTGTATGTCAAGCGAAGATTGCCTGCGAGCACTAAGCTTTTAGTGCTCTTGAAACTTGAGAAAGACACTGGATAATCGGACTCTTCGGCTGCCAACATACCAGCAACGATCGTTTGGGTTTGTAGAGTTTGCATTCCTCGCCCAACTCGTCCATTTTTATTTTCTGCAATTCTTTCGACTTGCCGATGCTATTGGAGTATTCATTGTAAGCGCCGCGCAGAGACCATAAATACAATTCGACATCCTATATCAAATACATGTAAAAAATATGTACATGTAAAAAATACATGTAAACATTTGGTTTATGCTTTGAATTTCAGAGTTCGGTCCCTGAGTGTCTGGCCCTTGAGTAAATTTAAATCCGGTTAAGATTTTTTGATTGTTCTTATATGTCGGTGATTAGTTTTAATTTGTCTTCATCAAAAACCAGCTAACTTTGGTGTAATCACTGTCGATAATGAGCTCTTTCAATATCAGCTCCATCTCATTGAAGCGATTCATGATAGTTCGGTGTTGGCTTTCAATGATGCGGGACATATCTTTTATTGCTCGATATTCCTCGGATTGTTCCTGTGGAAAATGATTGCTTTAAAATTGAATAAAGCCTCGATTCTTTTTTACTGAGTATTTGGTATTGATCGCCAACATGAAAAAAGCGTAGTTGTTCTAATTCTGGCACTCCTCTCACCTCCAGTAACTTGTCAGCCGAGAAGGAAAGGGCCTTGACGAGAAAGCTGATGGAAAGAGGCTTAATTATCCGCGCTCAAGTACAGCGCTTTCACGTGACTCCACGACGGCATCGGCATCTGACGAGCCACAGGATGTTGACGTAAACTTTGACACTGGAGAGCCAGCTCCCTTTGGCTCTCAATAACAATTTATTGTGCAAAGAGGAAAAAGAAGTACACTTACCATTAATTAATTATATGATAATTAACATTAAGTAAGATCAAGAACAAACAATTATAGGCTATCATATACATATCTTCTATTTCAAACCTGAGTTTTAGAGATATTTTATTCCAAGGATTAACTGTTCTGGCACAAAAAAAAGATTTTTAAATGAAATATTCTGATTTCGTAAACATAAAAAAATTCGTAAACATAACAAAAACAAATTGCCACATAATATGTAATATGGTGAAATACTGAAAAATCTGGAACTTTTTCACAAAAAAAATAAAAAAAAAATAAAAAATTTTACTTTTTATCCAAAACACGACAAAACATCTTTTGCGCTCATATTGAACTCTTTTGCCCCAAAATGTGCACTTTTGATGAGAAGAATTTTTATTTTTAATGTGCAATTTTTTTTAAGTTTCGAAAAATTTTAGACAAAATCGTTCGTAATAATTTAAGAAATATTTTATTACTTTCGACAGTTTGTTTGTGAAAAAGTTCCAGATTTTTCAGTATTTCATCATATTATATATACTGTGGCAATTTCTTTGAATAACTTCATCTAAAAAACACTTTTTTATGTTAGAACAAATAATCCGTGGAATAAAATATCGGAAGAAATAACTCCCTGTAGTAGAATGAAATATCGTCGATGAAGTATGGCGAATTTCGAGCAACTGGTAAGTCCACCGTAGAAGTGTTTGGCGAAATAAAAACTTTTCACTGAAAAAACATCAAAATTTTTTTTTAATTTACATAAAATGAAATTTTCATACCCAAACGCATTTGTCGAAGGTTTCACAGATGCGGACGAAATTGGGCGATCTCCAAAAACTTTCGGACCACATTGGAACGGCCATGCAGTCGATGGGCCAAAAAAAATGAAGCGAATTTTTTTACCCAGCAAACAACAACAGACAAACGGTAGGGACTTCCAGCGAGTAACCGAAACTGCGATCGCGCTTAACCGGCGCCCGTAGCCGTACCACTGAGCAACGGTCACATACAGAAGATTCCAAGACAAAATTCCTTAAGAAATTAGTTTGAAAAATGAATCCAAAGTCAATTAATTCAAATATCATCTCTTCCCAAAAAACTGGATTGAACTCGTCGAGTCCTGCGATCACATTGCCTTCACCAGGTGCGACGACTGCCGGTTTCCATTGTACGTGATCATTGGGCGTCGGTGTGCTGTAACAAATTTTATCACTTATATCAAAAATCCGAAAATTAACACTTATTGAAGTCTATTACCATTTCTCGACGATAACTATCATCATCAAGGCCGTTATCGTTAAGCCTTTTACCTTTGTCCGGCATAACCAAATTTATCTCCGTTCGAAGTTTTCTCATATGGAAAAGTTCTACCGGCGATCGTCCTTGAAGCACATCCTTTTAGGCGTGGAGCGGTAAACGCGTAGGAATTCACTAGCGGCTTATGCTCTCCAAATTCGTCTGCGAAGCGTTCTTCTGTAAGGACCGCTTGAAAGAGTCCACGGGTCGTTCGATTTGCCCATTGCTTTGAGGATGGTAAGGAGTCGATTGCACATGATGGATACCTTTTGAAACACAGAAATTTCTAAATTCAGGAGAGGTGAATTGAGTACCATTATCAGAAACAATGACCTTTGGATAACCATAAAGATTAAAGATTAAAGATTAAAGTGTTTAATGCAATAATAGTATTTTTACTAGAAATTTAGAATAAAATTTTTTTTCAGATGAAACGGTCTGAATGGTGCGAAAAAAGTGGAAATGCGCGATGGGGGAAAATGAGAAAGCAAGAGGAAGGTATTGCGAAGACTAATGCGCCTCAACTTCGACGTCCTCCGCGTTTATTTCTGCAGATGCCGGTGAGGAAAAAGTAAATATTTCTCGAATTTCGTTCGTTTATTTTTTATATCGTTTCGTTTATCTTATTCACCATAAAATTCTCTATCTACACTGAATTTCAGATTGATTGCTACATTATAAAAAAAATTCATAGCTTAGGAGTAAGCCATTTTTACGAAAAATGGCTCTGGGAATGTTCATATGTTTCCAAATCAAAATAAATTTTTTGGAAATTTTTTGGCATCTCTTCATCACGTTGCCAACCTCGCGTCGGAAAGGGGCTTTGGAATAAATGCCGGAAACAAATTAGTCTTTTTTATGAAAAGGCAACTGATAATTTCCCTCACTGTCCCTTCAGAATTCGAGGTGTGGCAACGAAATAGGAGCGGAACACCAGCTTCAGAAAAAGTCTTTTTCGAGGACAAGATTGATGTGGCCTATGAAGAAGAAGTTGAGTGGTATGATGATAATGAAATTTAATTTTTGTATAATTTATTGATTATGATTATGATTATGTTAGTTTATTATCGAATTTTGTTATTTTAATATTGAATTTGGTTAAAAATATTATTAATAAATCATTTATGGTTTTAGCCAAAAATATCTTAAAAATTTTGCTTGTTTACTGCACTTAATTTTGTAAATTTGAATTTGATGCCGAAATAGTGGGCGGAGCCAAAAACCAACACCAGATGTCTTTCTGACCTCGAAAATACCCTAATAGACATTTACTTTCGCTGTGAGACCATAAAAAGTTCCATCATCAAAATGGAGAAATAGTCCACACATTTCGACAAACCAAATCCATCCCAGAGTAACTTTTGAAATGAAAATCTTGGCGAGATCTTTATACAGGGTGGCGCAACAAAAAAATCCGGTGCTGGTGAAGATTCGTTTTTCAATTCTCTTTCATTTTGTTTTTGAATTTTGCAATTTCATCAAAAGCTGTTGTTGTTAAAAATCAAAAACACGTTTAAAATGCACA
>SAUE01003115.1:28029-38483 GCA_009724625.1 Deladenus siricidicola
ATCTTATCTCAATATCGCGTCACATACGCGACACGTGGAGACCGGAGACAATCCCAACACAAAAAAAATGAAAAAATAAGTGACATTTATTTAACGTTAAAATATTTAGTAAACGTACCACGCGAGAACAAAGGCTTTTCAACATGACTCCCTACAGGGAACGCTTTTGCACCACCACCTTCCTATTCGTGTATTTGACCCGCTTAGAAACGAATTGTTGGCCCTACTCTGATGATTTATACTTCGCCAGATCGCTTCAGATCTACGAAGGAAAATGCCTGAATGGCGCTTGGTTGTTGGCCAGCAAGCCGGATGTCGATCGGGGCCTTTTCATTTCGCATACATATTGCGCATTCTTTTTCGCGTTTATGTGAGCGCGCATTGGCCAGCCGACCAGCCAAACGACAAAAAACCCAACCAAACACAACCGGCCAACTGATTTTTTTTCGCCAACTTAAAGCTCCTAATCAAAGCAACAGAATAATGTTAACTTTTTAGCGAATTTTCTTAATAATGACCAAATAAATCAGTAATGTTACACTTCTGTAGGGTACACTTTTTTAATCTGTGGCTAGCTCAACTGATAGAGCAGTCACCCTTGGTGTGGGTTCGACACCCACCACGGTCGCCTTTACCAATATTAGCTAACGTTTCATTTCCCAAATGCTTCGCTTATATTATAAAACATATGCATATTTTGATTCTAGAGTTTCGCCACGTATTGAAAATGGGCACTGCGACACTTGCGGACGACATTTGCGGACGGGAATTTTGCGGACGACTTTTGCGGAAGAAAAAAAAATTTTGTAAATTTTTTGGAAATTTTAAAAATTCAAAAAATTCTAATTATGCTGGACCGATTGAAATTAAGTGGTCCCTGCATTTTACAATCAGTGACGAAAACCACAAGGGGACCAATGTAACACAAGGCGATCAAGGTAAAAGCCTTAGCAAAATTCTTAAGCTAAAGCTTAGGCACCACATGTCGCGATACTTGCCCAAGGCTCAGGCTCCGTATAGCCCCGAGACTCACCTAAGGCTCAGGTTAAGTCTAAGGCCTCGAATACTACGAGCGTAGCCTACGGCATAGGCTAACAACTCGTTTTTAGAGCATTCTAAATTGTTTTGAAACGATTTTAAGCAAAAAATTCAATTATCATTAAGCAAAAGCGAAAAAAGGCATATTTTGTTTGTTTTTATTAGTAGTTAGGCAACGGACTTTTTGGTGAGATTGTTTCATTTCAACAAAATAAACACATTTTTACTTCAAATAAAAATAATATTATTTTGGGAGACGACGGAAAAATTTAATTTTTTTTTTTTTAATTTAAAATCTGTCAAGCATAATTTGAATTTTTTTTGAATTTTTAAAAAATTACAAAAATTATTTCGTCCGCAAATGTCATTTGCAAGTGTCCCGTCCGCAAATGTCGCATCGCCTTGAAAATGATGATATATTTATTAGTAATGGAAAACGTGCCAGCCTCCAACATTGTCGTCTGTGTCTTCACAATTTGTCGTAATAGTTTAACCGTAAATGCCAAAAATGAAACAGCCCCTAACAGAACTCGAATCGGCGCCATGTTATCCCAAGCGGGAGCGCTACCAACTGCGCCATATGTTCATGATTCGTCATTTTTGGCCCAAGTAGCAGACCTTTTTGCCGGTCGTTACGCATAAAAACGTTAATGTATGTACTGTTATGAACAACTTGCAATTTACATATTATTCAAAATTTAAAATTTATAAAGTTATGTAAAATATAACAAAAACGTAATTAGTAACATCAGCCAATTTTTTGTCAAAATTTTTTATCCGGTTCGGGCATTTTCAATTCCAACATCATTTGAACCGCACCAGCCAAAACGGCATACAGTCCGCAAGACACTCGTTGATGTTAGCTGATGACGTTCTTTGTCGACGGCGGCTTCAGTTCAACACGCTTAAGGCTCCAACACATTTGTTTCAATGGCTCCTTGTAGTCTCGGTATAAGAAAACATCGGTTGCTAAATTAAAAAATTCACAGCTGGAAAAAATTACTCAGGAAATTCGAACGCATTCAACGTAGCCCCACCACAAAAAATTGATTATCATTGAAATTTGAAAGAATCGTCTGCGTGGATGGCAAAGTAACATTGCACAAAATCATTACTATTTTAATTTTTTTATATTCGTAACTCTACTGTTTTTTAAACAAAAAGGCATCGACAAAAATCTTGAAAAACATCGCTTCTAACAAATTTTGGATGACGACAGTGAGGAGAAGTCGAATATACCAAACCAAAAAATTTAATGACGTTTATTTTTTGTATACTTCGTAAATATGCCGTTTTCTTAATCCGAGTCGTTTTTAGAGCCCTGAATGGGGATGAGTATTTGGATGGATGATGGCTATGAACGCGCGTCCCTAAATGTTGTTGGTACTGTGGAGGACGCGATTGCCCCAAAATTTGCACTTTAACGTAAAGAATTTTTAGTGTGCGAATTATTTTTAATTTGTAAAATATTTTTAGTGCATAATACTTAATTTTTGCGTAATACTTTGATCGAGTTTTGTTTTGATACCAATGTTTTTTGGGAAAATTTTCAGTATTTCATCATCTTGTATTACCAAATTTTGAATATGTAATATCTCGAATGGAAATTTCAGAAATCATTTTTTTGTTTTTTGTGAACTGTGGCCTAAACTTTAATAATTATAATAATAATTATAATTATAATAATAATTATAAAGCTTTTTTAGCTGTGAGATTGAGTCGTTTGTGGTTGGATCCGGACAAAAAAAAACATATATAATTGTTGCACCTTTGGCTTAATTTAATTCGTGCGCCGACATTTGCGGCTCCGATATTTGCGGCCTAATAAAAATTTAATATATTTAAAATTCAATTCGCAAAACTCAATTCGCAAACAAATTTTTATAAAAACTCAAAGCCGACATTTGCGTCCCAAAAATTTTTTTAATAGAAATTCACAAAAATTTAATTCTTGAAAAATTCAATTTAAACTCTAAACCGACATTTGCGTCACGACATTTGCGTCCCGAAATTTAAATTTATTGTGAATATATATTAAGAAAAAATTTTTTTGGACGCTAATGTCGGGGCCGCAAATGTCGGGGCCGCAAATGTTCGGGCCGCAAATGTCGGTTCGGCGTTTAATTAATTTATGTAAATATTCTATTCATTTTAATGAGAAGCTTAACCGCTGATTTTTAAAATTCTTTTCAATCATAGAGGAAATGTTGCTTTTGAAAGATTTTCAGCGCCAAATGACTCACCTTAAATCGATTGGGGCTTTTGTCCTACTCACTATTTTCTGTCATTTATTGGCGCTGGTTGCGTCGGAAGAAGGGGGTACGCTATGGGCACGCGAGAAGCGATGGGATGAGTGGAAGAAGTTGGTCAAATCTGGAGCATTGGTTGGTGAGAAGGTCATCGACTTGCTAATTAAGCCTCCTCTCAGCACATTTCTCAGCGTGGCCCTCACCAGCTCGGCTGACAATTTGCTGGAGGTGAGGGCGTACAGTAGTGAACTTAACTCCACAATTAGGCGAACTATTACGGGAGTTAGCGAGGTTGCTAGCCGTTGAATTTTCCACTCCTGTCGAGGACGATACATTTTTTCGTTTAACTCTCCAACTTTCACAGCCCAATTGTACAATGACGGCTTGGTTTAAAAAATGATCTGTTAACACTCAATGCCAATGACACAGCTAATCTTATTTAATGCTCATTTTGTCAATTTTTAATGCGTTAATTTATGCGAATTGTGTAATTTCGTTACAAAAGAGGTTATTGGTAGTGAAGATATAGCATTGGTTTTCGAAAACTGTTGGCGATCAATGTCAATGTCTCAGTAAGAATTGAGGCTTAATTTTAAAGCAATTATTTACCGCAGATGGAATCCGAGGAATATCTAGCAATAAAAGAGCTGACGCGCATCGTTGAACGCCAACACCAAACTTCCANACAGCATCGGCAAATCAAAAAAATTACAGAAAATAAAACTGGACGATTTGGGCGAGGAATGCAAGTGCTACAAACCTAAACGATCGCTGCGGGTAAGTGTAACCATAAATTACATATTAGTTAAAATCTATCAGTTTTGAGTCTACTTACTTTTTAGCCTAGTGTTTGCAGGCCCTCTTCGCTTGACATACACTAGGATATAAGCCCTCTTGTGTACACTACATGCATTGTTTTATGCATTTTTCCATTTTTCAATTGTTTTTCAGAAACTCCAAAACACCATGCAGCACTGCTTCGACATGTCAGAGCCGATACCCGACAACTCTTCTCTTCTTCATCGTCGTAGGCGTACCGCCGAGGAAAGTGATTTTTAACTCAAGTAAATTCTGCGAACAATAGTCGAGCGTCGTTTTGCATTTTCAAATTCCTTTTAGCACAAACACTTGAAGGAACGGACAATGCGATCAAACTTTTCCACGATCAGATGTTCACTAAGCAAATTCGTGGAAAGAAATTCACGAAAAATCTGTGAGCAATTTTGTATGCAATTGTGTACGGGGATATATCATTTCGTCACTACTCCTATTCAAAACTATAAGTACAGTTTAAGAATTGGCATAACTTTTGTCTCAAATGTTGGAATCGGATGAAGCTTTTTTTAAAACATGATGTGCTTTTATATCATAAATACTAGACTTCCATGGTTTTTGAAATTTTTCAGAATGAAAAATTTTTCAATGAAAAAACCCAATTTCTGCTATATTTAACCTGTTCAAAAGTACAAGTACACCTCGTTTTTACCGTTTCAATGAATTCCTTTGTGGGTTGTTTGTTTTTACATTTATTTATTAGTTCGTTTATAGTGTTTTTCGTACAATGGCGAAGGGTGAAATATTGTCAGACTTTGAAAGGGGCCGTATTTCTGCTCTGCGAGGCCAACACTGGTCGATTCGGCGAATCACCGGCGAAATTGGGCGTTCTAAGGGTGTTGTTCAGAATTTTTTGGCCGATCCGGATGCGTACGGTACTAAGAAGTCCAGCGGACGCCCAAAAGTAACGGATGTCCGCACAAGGCGACGCATCGTAAGCGTAGCATCCAACTCAACAGTGTCATCTTCGCAGGTCGCCGGTGATTTGGGTCTGTCTTGCAGTCCATTGACCGTTCGAGGAGTTTTGCGCGATGGCGGAGTAATTGCTCGTCGTCAAATGATAAAGTTCCGAACTTTACGACACTCACAAAGCAGCACGACTTGCATTTGCTGAGGAGAAGCTGACTCAGCAAATTGAATGGGCAAAGGTTTTTAAGAGCCGGAAGTTTTGACACCAAAACCTGAACTGCATCAAAGGAAGGTGATTTGGTGGCATTTAGTGGATGGTCGACGGTCCGGTCCGGTATACAGGGAACTGTTCAAAGCAATCACGACATTACCGCCAATCATTACTGATAATAGCTCGACCAAGTCCAGCAAAAATTGGTGGAGAAGGGCGTCGATACGCGTCGAATTTTCTTCCACCAAGACAACGCCAGACCCTACACGGCAAAACTCACGGTGGCAAAAATTGAGGAATTGGGCTGGACGGAAATCAATTCACTGCCATATAACTCGGACATTGCCTCCATCCGACTACCATATGTATGTTCCGGTCGATGGATCACTTCCTCCGCGGTAGGCGCTTCACCGAAGATGGTCAGGTCAAAGCGGAAATCGAAAACTGTTCAGGTCAGAACCCACCAAATTCCACACCGATGGAATCCGCTCTTGCGCGAAAAGTGGAAGACACAAATAACGGCAATTACTTTGTTTGGATTGCACCCGCTTTTTCTGAACTCCCTGTTTTGAGGTTTTGGCTGAAAACGGGCAAAAACGGACATCGGATTCGTCTTCTACGCCCAAAATTACTCCCTTTGCACATTTGTGGGCAAATCCCAGGGGGGCAAGTCTGGTGGGTTCCTTGTGTGTGAATAAACTGATGACCGTTTCTTTTCGCAAAATAAACATAATAATATAAAAATTATAAAATATATACTTTTTTTACAGTTGCAAGTTGGAAGAAGCCTACCGTGTTCAAGAAAATCAATCAGAATCACTTTCGAGGACCGTCGATGCAATTATAGCAAATGTTAAGGAACTGGTGAGTCATTTGGCGAAATGAAAACTTTTCACTGGAAAAACATAAAATTTTTTTCACTTACAGATTGTAGTGTATGTGCAGGAATGAGATATAAGCAATGCTGATCATTTCTTAGCTACGACGGTGTGATAGTGTAAGGGTTATCACGTCTGTTACCGGTGATAGAAGACTTTGCGATGCGATAAATGACAGTATTGCTTCTCATTCTCTACCCAGCCATTACAAGATGATGAAATGAAAAAATTTTCGACGATTTCCGAAACACATTTCTTACGAAAAATAAAGAGTTTTAATTGATTGAAGGTGAATTTTGTGAAAAAAAATCATTTCCCTAAATACTGGACCAATCTCTTTGGCAATCGGACGATTTTACTTCAAGCTTCAGAAAACCTGACCCGTAGTCTTCAGTCGAAAGAAGATTTCTCTTCTTTCGAAAATGTAAATTTTCAGATGTATATTATAAAAAGACAGGGAGGACGTGCCTACTTCTCGTGAAATATGTACAACACCAACCTGTTGTCTAGTTATGTAGATTATTCCTTAGATTGTGTTTTCGCGCATCTGCTCCGCCGTCGTCCACAAGAACAAACCGCTAAAACGGGAGGACGCGTTCAACACAGCGGCAACACTTGGCGCCGAAATCATCAGCAAAATGGTGGAATGGGCGGAATACAGATGCGTATGTTTTGCCATTTTTAAAGACATATTGTATTTGAAATACATAAAAAACCGTCGTCAACAAGCCTAAATGCACTTTTTCGAGAGATATGCAGGAAAAGGCAAATGGGCAGACAGACGCAGAGAAACAAGCAGACAGGTAGACAGAAATAGATACAGAAACAGTACGGCAGACAAAGAACAGCAAACATGCAGTAAACATCAACATGATAATCATTTGTCACTACTTTTTTGATAGAATAATCGAGCAACCGTGGTGGAACATTTCAGGAACAAGCTTGGCCCGACGAAATGAGGTCGAAGGCGCAGGCGATAGTCGAAGGCTTCACGCAAGCGGACGCAATTCCTTTGCCGCTAGAGGTTTTAGAAAGTCTGTCGTATGTTCGGCGTTACTACAGCTACCCGAGGTCTTTTACTCAAAAAAATATGAGCGATAACTTTTTTACCCAACAAACAATTTGTTATATTTTGAATGTATGTTCATCTATGTAGGTTTCGATCCCCCATCGGGGGAACGAAACTGGTATCACTCGGTGCTCTACCACTCAGCTACATGCACAAGATTTCCAAAGTTTTCTCTCTTTTTATGCCGTTAAAAATTAGTTTGAAAAAATGGATCCTTTTGAATCCGCACTGAATCCAAACCCAAAGTCATATCATTTATCAACAAATATCGTCTCTTCAGAAAAAAATTTCCGCTACATTCAAATTTGCGAAATTCCATTGACAAAAAGACTGTTTTAGATATGCGCATCAAGTTTTGTTGATTTCACACAGCAACGTCTACCCAGTTGCCAAGACGTCTTATGCTTACAACAGAGACAGGAGATGTAATTTTGTTATAGAACATGTGAAAAAAGTCTCTGTAATTGTGTCGAGGCACGTCTACAGCTTCGAAAATTGCCAGAAAACTTACCTGGCAAAGAAGGAGATCGTTACTTTGGAGGAACTCATAAAGTAAGCTAATTTTTTGTTTTTTTTTGCTGCGCCGCTTTGATTTGGAATTGAATTTTTCTTCCACTAGACGCACATGAACATGGGTCATGTTTTGGTGTTTGTGCACTGATTGAGATGTAAGAAAAGAGTAGTTAGATAATAATGAGCAGTTTTTTGCTATGGTTACTGTGCGATATTGTAGGGGGTTATCAGTCAGGGTTGGCCGGAAGTAAAAATTATAAATGCGGAATACGGAATTCAGAAGACTCAAAAATAATTCCTACCCGCTTTCAATAATTCACTCAAAAACAGCCGAAACTGGGAATTTCTCAAGATTGAAAATTTTAATTTTTTGTTTTTTTCACACATTTTTTTCTGATACACGTGGAGACCGGAGACAATCCCAACACAAAAAAATGAAAAAATATGTGACACTTATTTAACGTTAAAATATTTAGTAAACGTACCACGCGAGAACAAAAGCTTTTCAACATGACTCCCTACAGGGACCGCTTTCGCACCACCAGCCACCTATTCGTGGATTTGACCCGCGCAGAAACGAGTTGTTGGTCCTGCTTTGACAATTCCTACTTCGCCATATCGCTTCAGATCTACGAAGGAAAATGCCTGAATGGCGCTTGGTTGTTGGCCAGCAAGCCGGATGTCGATCGGGGCCTTTTCATTTCGTATACATATTGCGCATTCTTTTTCGCGTTTATGTGAGCGCGCATTAGCCAGCCGACCAGCCAAACGACAAAAAACCCAACCAAACACAACCGGCCAACAAATTTTTTCCGCCAACTTAAAGCTCCTAATCAAAGCATCGCACACACATAATAATGTTAAATTTTTAGCGAATTCTCTTAATAATGCGTAAATAAACAAGTAATGCAAATCATTTTCGTCTACGTTCATTGAGGATCTGTATACTATAAATATAAATATCGTATACGTTGCTTCTTTTAACAAATTTTGGATGACGATTTAACGTATAGCGTTTGTGGTGCACCCAAATTCTTCTTCTCCGTTAATTAGCAATTCCCATTCCCCTGTAATTTATGTGTACGGTAGCAACGTCTGAATATTGTAATTTATGTGAACATTAAATAGAAAACAAGCGTATTATAAATTAAACAGTAAATAAATCTAGCCCTAATTACAATTCAATGATTCGGCCAATCGATCTCAGCAATTCGCCTTGCTTTGGCCCAAAAACGTAACAAAAGTAAAAAGGACGGAAAAAATGCGACGGGATAGCAAAGAAAAGCTACTTGCCAAAATAAACTGAATCGACTGAACTGAATTGTAATAATGCTGATGTTAGATCCGGATATAGTTTTGTATTTAAATATATGCCGGATATTATTGTTGCGCCTTTGCCGTTATGTTTAATTAATTAATGTAAATATTCCATTCAGTAGTAATGTGAGTTTTCGTTTTGTGTTGTTGATTAATAAATAGTTCGGAAATAATCAACCGACTTCCCTGTATACACAACATAATTGGCGATCAGATAATCTAAGCTCAACGCAATAATGACAAAGAGTGAATTTGCGGAAATATTGCAACAAATGCAACAGCAAAATGCGGCAGTATGACAATGGTTGAAATGTTAACCGACAGGCTAAGTTCTTCTAATGATAATTCATTCAGAAATACAGGTACTGCAGATAATTTTAATTGCAGAGAACTTGTCAAGTGCCTCAATAATGGGAAGAATCGAAGTGTTTCGATATACACCAGAGGAGGATGAAACGTTTGACATGTGGTATAATCGTTATGGAACGATCTTAACCAGGGACGGAAATAGCCTGGACGATGCCACCAGAGTGCAAATATTAGTTGGAAAGCTCGGACCTTCTGAATTCCGGAAATATAGAGACACTAGGATGCCGTATGATCCTTATGATGATCGTAAAACAACTGACTAAATTATTTGCTCCTACTAAGACACTATTTACTAAAAGGTGTGAGTGTTTTCAGGTGAAATGCGAGCTGCAGCAGACACTACAAGACTTCTACGCTAAAGTCAATGCGAAGTGCAAGCTTGCACAAATGCCAGTCGGAAAAAAATATGAAATATGATGAAATGTTTTATTTTCATCTGCGGACTGCGTCCAGAAAGGACATACGAAGTAGAAGTGCCCGAAAAAGCGAGCGACCAGGAAAATGAAATGGAGACCGGCGTAAAATAAAAAATGTTCGGTACCTTATCTAGGCAAGAAAAATAATTGTATGAAATATGGACGGAAATGAAATTTGTACTGTAAAAAATACTGTTAGAGATCTTGGAATTAATATAAATAAGAACTTAAAATGGAACTCTCATATCGATATTATTGCTAAAAATGCTCGTTCCAGACTTTTTTGCCTTTTTCAAGCTTTACGTTCTAGTAATCCAGAATTTCCTATAAAAATGTATACAGCTTATGTAAGGCCTTTGGTTGAGTTTTCTTCAAGTGCACTCCACGTTCAAAGTGTCGATAGTGGCGTTGTGTCAAATCAAATTTTTGCGATTTTTTTATGCTAAAGTTCGGTGTGAAAGTAATGTCAATAAAGTTTTTATATACTCTTGCATATATACACAGAAAAATTTCGCATTAAATTACGAAT
The DNA here is from genome assembly GCA_009724625.1 of Deladenus siricidicola. Lineage (NCBI taxonomy): Eukaryota > Metazoa > Nematoda > Chromadorea > Rhabditida > Sphaerulariidae > Deladenus > Deladenus siricidicola. The sequence continues at coordinate 38,362 of SAUE01003115.1, forward strand.
CTAACGAGTATAAACTTTCCTCATATGAACGAAAACTTGCATATACATAATTTTTAATGTTTTATAAAAAGTTTGCATTTTTGAAGACGCGAAAAGATATTTTCTCGGCATATTTTATAAGC
>SAUE01000519.1:52056-65855 GCA_009724625.1 Deladenus siricidicola
ACCTACTAGGCAACAATTTCAACGCAAAATTCGAAAAAAAAATTCGACCAAAAAATCCTATGGTTTGGGGGGGGGGACAAAGTAAATAAGTACCTTTTTTTGTTCCTATTTGCTTCAAAAACTGCTTAGAGTGACGCAGAACGTTTTAATAATGCTAGCAAAAATTGCTATCTGTTTCTAATGAACCACGGAGTTAGGCCCTCAGCATTGTAGCTAAGCTTCAAATGCGCGTTTTTATTATGTTATCCGCTTAAGTTATAAAGTCGTCAGGTATAGCTTACAAAACGGTACATTTAGCATTTCCGTGTGGTCTATGTCATTTTGAGTAGTTTTGAAGGCAAATACGAACAAAATTTCTCATTTTTTTATGATATCCCTTCTGCGGAATTTTCACACCGAGTTGGTCATTTTTTGGAATTTTTGACACGAATATGAAATATGTGATCAGCAACGGAGGAAAGCATTGAAAAAGTTTCGAAATTTGGGGGAGGGGGGTTTATAGTGACCCCCGTTATGTCTTTATCGTATGTCGACAAGCTCAAAACATAAAAATTTGAGAAAGATTTTGTAGGCTTTTCAAATTTTATTCGGTGAATTTAAACTTTTTAAATTATTTGAAAATTTTCTAATTTGGTGTAAAAATGTACTATTTTTATGGGTTTTTTGTGTTTAAGGGCTTTAAATGTAACGTAATTGGTCTATTTCGAACAACTTTCGAATTTTATAGATAATTTTTTTTGCACTCCAACTTTTTATTATTGTGTCCTACGTATAAAAAGAAATAGAAAAATGGTTTTTAAAAGCGAATTTTAGAGCATTTTTAACTCGAAATTAAAGATAAAAATGTAAATTTGCTAAAAGTTGTTTTTAGGTCAGAATTTTTTATTAATTTTTAAAGTGCTTTTTATGGCTTTAATTGATGATTGAGCGAGTTTGTGCTAACATTAATTTCGAGACGCTGATAATTTACTGAAGTTTTTTAGTTTGCGATCAGTTGATCAAAGGCGCCAAGGAGGAACGCCTTCAGGTGAGAGGTCCCGTGCGCATGCCCACGAAGACGCTTCGAATTACAACTCGCAAAACACCGTGCGGTGAGGGTTCAAAGACATGGGATCACTTCCAGGTATTTTTTTTCACGATTGCGAGTAATCGAAAATTTCTTCTTTTAAGAAATTGAAATAAGTTATAAGGGGGGGGGTAAATTATGTCACAATTCATTTTCAAAAAGTTTATGACTAATGAAATTTTTGTGGGTCATAGTCAAATATTTTTATATGGGGGAATGAAAAACTTAGGAGGAAATTGATCGAAATTTAAAAACTTTATGGGCTTACTTAAATTTTTTTGTTGAGACTAGTGATTTTCATATTGAATTTTCCTCCATAAATTTTTTTTATTGAGTTTTTCCCCATAAATTCCTGGCAAACGCCATTGCATGTAACGATGAATCACTTTTAAATGATCAACACTACCTTAAAAAGGTTGCCTCTGGTTATTTGAATTTTTTTGGAGATAGAAAATAAATTCAAAACGTTCTTTAGATGCGCATCCACAAACGTCTTATCAACATGAACAGCTCGAGTGATGTTCTGAAAAAGATCACTGGCATCTCCATTGAGCCGGGAGTGGACGTTGAAGTGACGATTGCCGATTCTGTCTAAGCGGCGTCGTATTGTTGTATCACTTTTTGTTAACAAAGAATAAATTTGTTTTAAAGTGCGTTTTGTGATAAGTTTAAAAATTTTGTTCGAAAATTCACTTTTGTTCGAAAACATTGTGGAAATAATTAAAATCGAGTTTGTTCTTGATGAATGATGATTTTGCACAAAATTTTACATGGGTGGCCATGGGAATGGGGTGGCCAAAAATTATATTTTTACCTTCGATTTACAAAATCCGAAATTTCTCTGATGCATGAGTATATGATTGGGGCGTTGGGTAATTCTGCTGTTTGCCTTTTACATATAAGTAGTGATTTTATGAGAATAAAAATTATAAATTAAGATATATGAATTTATTAATTCTAGTGATTCTGAAATTATTCAGCTTGAAAGTTTTGACAGTTTTTTGTACTGTCTGGCATTACCGTATCAATCGGGCTGCGTTGATTTCGAAATATGTTTTCGGGTAATTGCTTTTTTTCAAAATCTGTTTCCAATGCGGAGGTTGACGATGTCGCTGCGCCATCCGAATCATTTAGCTGCTTCGACTGTTTGCGGTGCTTTGCACGTCGATTTTGAAACCATACCTAGGAAAAAATTGGTGTAATTTTTAAAGCAAAAATTGGACTTTTTTTTGTAAATGGACGAAAATGGGGACAATTTATCTTTCAACTTCGTGCTGCAAAATTTGGCATAATTCGAAATGTAGTTGGATCAAATTTTTTTTTGATTTTCTTCTCGTATATACTAAAACATTAGTTATATGTGCTTTGCGGGAATAACGTTTCTGAGAATAGCCCAAAAATAACCCCAGTATCCATTTAAGATGTAAGACTATTTTTGCGCTAGAATGACTATAGATTACTTTTGAGTAATTTATGGTTTTTTTGCGGGACTCACTTATTTTAACATTAAAATAAACGTATGAAGTTTAGAATTAAGAAACTAATAAATATTGAAAATTTTGATTTTCTTCGCGAATAAAATTCATTTGCGATTGTTGCAAAAAAAATTTATTTGCGTTGCACTCTTGCTACAAACTTGAACTCTTGCTTCTGTGAGATCAATGCGAATGGCAATATCTTCACGTAAATAAATGTCGGGGTAATGAGTTTCAAGAAACACGCGTTCTAGTTCTCGCAATTGAGCAGACGTAAATGTAGTACGAATTCGGCGTTGTTTCCTTCGCTCCGTTGGGTTACACGAATAGTGTGAGCCTACCGAAAAATTTAATGAAAAATATACGATAATATTTCACTACATTTTACTGTAATAAAATGTGTATTAGGTTGGTACAAACGCAATAAAGCTGTTACATGTGATTTCGTAACTCCAAAACTCATTTTGCAAAAAAATTCAAAGACATTACGCTTTAGGAAATGTGTTTATCAATGTTCTGAAAACTACCGATACAGTTTTTGTGGAATAAACGATTTGAGCATCCACAATAAAAAAGGGCTGCGCTTACTGGGTTACTGTAGTAGGATTTACCAAAATCTTATAGTCGTAATAAACATATGTATCAGCGTTGCCCGAATTTTGCGCCTCGAATTTTGCGCCCCGGAACTTTGCGCCCCAAGGTCGGAATTTTGCGCCCCGAAAATTTTTGGGGCGCAGAACTCCTGAAAAAATAGGAATTTTGCGCCCCGCAAAATTTATTTTTAGGAATATTGCGCCCCATTTTGCACGGGGCGCAAAATTCCGATTTTTTCAGGAATTTTGCGCCCCAAAAATTTTCGGGGCGCAAAATTCCGACCTTGGGGCGCAAAGTTCCGGGGCGCAAAATTCCGGGGCGCAAATTACGCGGGGCGCAAAGTTCGGGGCGCAAGTTACGCGGGGCGCAAAATTCGGGTAACCATGTATCAGGGTTTAAATTAAATCTAAATCGGTTCACAAACAAAAGGTTATTCACGATTAAAATGGATGAAAATGGACACTTGTCCTCTAAATATCATCAAAGAAAAGTGAGTCAAAGATAAAAACAAAAATTAGCAGAGAACAAAATTAGTGCCAGCTTATCTGATTTTGATCAATTCAGTTATACCTGGTAACGAAGCCATTAGACTCGACGGGTTTGTGATCGGAGTTGTCATAATGGATGCGCAGGGGACCGAGACACTTGGGTGCAGGAGAGACGCATTAGGATATAATTTGCATTGCAAACCTAATTTATTTTCTTCTGTTGCAAATGTTAAATATGATAAATACTCTGTAAATAAAAAATACCAAAATGAACTAAACATAAACATTTTTCGAAATTATTACCGCTGCTGAAGAAAGCTTGTAAGGGGTCAGCCGCATTTGCACACCAGAAATTAGGTGCTTTTGACACGGTATTTTGCTCCTGAATATATGTTGAATTCGAACTTGTGTCAATTTCATCATTACTTGAAGTTGTTGTGCTGTTTTTTACGGTGTCATTTACAAGAAACGGTTGAGACCTGAAATTTTCGCCTGAAGTTTACAAAGGATTACAGTATTTGATTGTGTATTAATGAGTACATTTTATTTATTTTTATAGCAGATATCGTATTAAAAGTGGGAAAAGCTCGACCACTTACGTACTGTACTTTTGAACAGACACATTTACTAATCAAAAGCTTTTAATAGGTATTACAAATCGACAATCCGTTTTTGCAAGAGACTCCTGTAGTGTATGTATAAAATTGAAGAAACATGAAAAAAGTTCATGTCAACATGAACTTTTTTCATGAACCGGAAAAAAGTTCATATTAACATGAACTTTTAAAATGAACTGGAAAAAAGTTCATGTTAGCATGAACTTTTAAAATGAACTGGAAAAAAGTTCATGTTGACAAGAACTTTTTCGCTTCATGAAAAAAGGTCAATTTTTCGTGAAAAAAGTTCAGTTCATGAACTTTTTCCAATCACTGAAAATTTACAACAAAACATACATATTTATGTTACTGTTACTGTTGGAGTTTCGCACTTCGTGCAACGATTGTGGAGGATAGTGAGAATATGGCTGCGATATGAATGAGGTGGAAGCGTATGGCTGTGTTGAGTATATTCCTGTTGTAGTTAGCTGTGACGTACCAATTGCTCCGTTGGCATTAGTGCTGGCGCTGGCGGCAACGGCTGCGGCGTAAAATTCATTAACTCGGCTCGCCGCTGCCACCATTCCCACCGACGGAAAGTTCATAAAGGGAGACAGTGAGGCAGCTGCCGCTGCAGCCGCAGCTGCGGTCGTTGCCGCATGTGACGTTATCTGCGACTGTGCTGGGGTTTCTGCTGCTGTATTGCTGCCACCAGGCGACGTCGAAATTGTGGAAGAACTTTCTAGGTTTAAGCTTAGACGGCTGTTACCATTATCATTGGCAACCGGACAATTTTGATTATTGAAATTTGCCCCGCCAACGTTACATGTATTTTGGGCACGCAGAAAGATGCCTGTAGTAAACGTTGGCGTTGAAGTTGGACAAAAGTCTGTATTATAAATTCCGCTTCCAATATAGTCCATAGATCTGCGTATTAAAAAATCTTTTGCATATAGTAAATTATTACAATAAAAAACTAAAATGGTTTTCGAATGGTTTTTCAGTCTGCGTGATGTTTTCTATGTTTAGATCTTGCAAGCCTTTGTGTTTTTTCTGTGTTAATTTTATATACATATAATAACGTTAGGTTAAATTACGAAAATCAGTTTAGAATCTGCAATAGGATGCACTCTTAAATCACGAAAAGGGCAGCCCAGTTTCCTTTAAAATTGCATTCGAAAACTAGCAATTCTTAATGGCGTCTGGGAAAAGCGATTATGAATTTTTTAAAATAAAAAGTGAATTTTTATAAATTCGCCAGCGTTTATGTTTTTTAAATTGCCGCTCGGAAACGGCATGACGAAATCCTCTCCAACTATACCAAAAGTGTTCTACAAGCTAGTAATTGAAAAATAAATAATGAATACCACATTTGTCAATAATTTTTGGCAGGTAACAAGAAAATCGCCAAATTTAGCATTTTTTTTTCATTTATCAGGTAAGGGGTGGCATGTTGTCTCGTTTCTCTAACTCATGATACTTATATTATGCCTAATAATATCGAAATTGTTCGGATCAGTTGCAGGTCAAATTTTAAATTTAGCAATATTTTAAAAGTAGTTTAAAATTTTGTTGAATGTTTTTTGAAATAAATCATAATGTAATTTAAATAAAACAAAACGAAGTTAATTGCTATGTTACAAAATAGTCGAATTATTTCAGTAAACGCAAAAATTGGATTTCGGAAATCCGTTTAGCAGTGCCGAAACAATTGGATTCTTTATCTAACTGTGTTTCAATTTAACTTTGGTTTGAAATTAACTCTAGCATATCTTCTTTTGGAATTAGCCAATCATTTCTTTTCTGCTTTGCTACTCTTTTCTTTTAATCTATCGTCTTTTTTGTTTTATAGAGATTTGTTTTTCTTCGTTTTTAATTCTTACTACCGTAGTCTGCCTAAAAATATTTTTCTGAAAAATAGAAAAGAGATATATAGCAATTAGTGGAAAGCTTTGTGTCTTGCTGTTCCAGATAATACATATCACATCTCTTCCCTGAAATTTATTCCCAAATTCATTCATTTTCCTTATTCTTTCTTGATATAACTAAGAGCTTTTCGAAGTGAACTTTTGTATAAAACCTTCTCGTAAAACTTCTTCTAATGGTTTAAAAACAAATTGAAAAAATCAGTTTACGAACTCAAAATCTACTAATTTTCTGGAATATATGTATATGTATATACATAATATGTACTATATGTACATATTATGTATATGAAAAATGTTTTTCTTTAGTATATTTTTCTTTCGCTTTGTATTTTGAAATCTTTTTCATGAAGATTTCTTCAAGATATTCTGTTTCGGATCGTACTTTTTTCAGATTCTTCTCCGAACTTCGATTACTTCTCTGAATTTTCTGTGTAAGAAAGTCTAATTGGTTTAGAATTGGAAAACAAAAAAGTTAAATTTTTACTCAAAGTAAAGCTTTTTCGAACAATGTGCTGAATTTGAACGAAAATTAGCGGGAATTACTCCCGCAAAACATTCCATGAAATTCTTTTTTTTCGCTGAACGAGAATTGGCGAGAATTGCAAATCCAGAAAAATAAACATTTTCGTTTTATAGATATTAATTCGCATTAACGAGAGAAACAAAGGCAATTAGATTACAATTTGCTGGAAAATGTCACTCGACCTCTTTTCGATTACAATTATTTCGAGTTTAATCTTTGCTAATTGACATTTTAATCTTAAATTGCATGAAAAACGAAAGAATTTATAAATTATGTGTTTAATTTAAAGGAACACAGAATTTTTTCAAATATGTGACCAGTCAAACAAGCAAAATTACAAAATATTTAGTATCTGCTACTCTGGTACTATAAAAAATAAAAATAAAAATTAAAAAATAAGCAAATCGTGGAACAGAAAAATATTTGTAGGAGAACATAAAAAACCAATGCATTGTCTTCTGTCATTCGCAAAATTGTATTCTCTCTATGTCTCGTGGTTCACAGGTCGTTTTTTTTGTGTACCTAGTTTGTCGGAGTGTTTTTTTGATTTGGAGATTGAAACTGGGATTGTAGGGTGATGGTTCTGTGGCAGCTTTTAAGACGTGTTTTAAAGTTGAGTTAACAACCGATTTCACTCGAAAATTTTTGGATGAAAGACTACATCACGATTTATTGTTTACACCCAATTTCGATAGCTTCCGGAGGAGAAAACAAAATTTGAAATTTTCATTTTTTGTCAGTTTTTTTCTGTTCTCTACAGCTTTGTTGAGAATATGTAAAATTGGAAATAAAAGCCACGACTTTTTCCTGAAGTGCTATAATTCTGATTGTGGTTCAACTAGTTGGAAAATAAAAAGCCAACTGTGGAAGTGAAAGTTGTATTAAATTATGAAAATATTATGAATAATTTACACTTTTTAAATTGACGACTTTCAAAAAAGACATAAGATAACAATTGCATTGAGCTCGTGCATAGATACTTGGTTGCCGAGCTCAATTTAATGCAATTCTATTTGCCACTCTGATTTTTTAATGTTACTTAAAAATGTTTACGCTACTGTCCGATTTGTATCATGGATATGGTGTTTATGCAAAAAACCATATTTTTATTTGGGTTTTTTGCTGAAAACAGTTCAACATGGATATCGTTTTGTTTTCTCTGCCCTACGTTAACTTTTATTATTTAAATTTGCAGCCCGATCGATTGTTTGGCGATTTTGAAGTCATGCTTGTTGGTGAATGAAAACTTTTCTAGTGACCGATGATTTGTGGAGATCCTTTTTGACTTTTTCGTGGAATCCCTGCATGAAAATTTTCAATTTTTCATTTTTACTTATTGCTTTGGTGGGCAAAAAGTAAGCGGATTGTGGGAATTTTTGCCCCGTGAGACCAATTTTGAGTGTTTTTAAGCAGCACATTTTTGACTTTATTTTTGGATTTTTTCTTTTCGTTTAATTTTTGCTTTAAGGAGTGAAAAATTCTTACATAGTTTATTTTATTTACTTGAAAATTAAAAATTTCTTCAAAGTGAAACTTTTTACTTTTCCATGAAACCACATATTTTTGTATGTATTTATATTGATTTTGGCTGCAAAACATGATTATAATAAATACTATTAAATGTATTACAGCAATGTCGTCTTAAAAGTTAAAAGAAAATTAATTTGGACTTTTCAAATTCAAGTCACCAGTGCAAGTTAATCCGAAAAAGTTCAGTTTAAAATTCAACTTGAATTTTTCGTTTTAAATTCTTGATTGGAAGACTTTCAAAAAAAATGGAAGCGGATCATATGTATAATAGTTAAATAGTTAAAATTAACACTGCTGGTTCAAAATGGTTTAAAATTTATACAGTAGCCGTGGAGGTTGGGTACGGTAGGGGGTGTTAGTGGAGCACCAAATTTTTGTGATCTTAATTGCTATGAGTTTTCATGTTTTAGATAAAGCTTCAGGCATTTTCATAACAGTATTTCAAAGATCCCTCTTACGGTAAGAGAATCGTGGCCAGGCCAAAACTGCATCGATCAAAATCGATGCAGTTCCTTCAAAAAATCGAGTTTTGAAGTTATCGAATCGCGGTTTGCGGTATTCGCTGCGTCTCCAAGAGGCAAATTCAAATGATTAAACACATTTGTACAAAATGCAAAAAATTTGAAAAAAACCATTGGAATTCTTTTTTTTTTGAAAAGTGGCCAGCAAATGTCAAGCAAAAAGTCCTTAAATTTAAAGACTTTTAAGTTTAAGTTTTCGTAAATTTAATTTTTTAAAGAATTTTTTAAGGCTAAAGTGGCTTAAAAATATCTTAAAAAGCATGTTTTAAGACCAAATAACGTTCCCTAGTTCAAATAAATTTAAAATAAATTTGGAAAAATTTTGAGTTTTGGTTCAAAATGCATGTTTTTGTGTTAAATAAGTATAAAAATCAATTGCAAAATGAATATTTTCAATTATTTTTCTTTAAATTTATTTATTCTATAAAATCATATTTTCCTATATAAAATCATATAACATGTCTTTCAATTTTCTATATTTTAGTAAAGTAATATGTACTGAATATTTATGTCTTATTTTCAACTTTTATTTTTTTATTTGTCTTTTTAAATAAGAATATTATTATTTTTAATAGAAAATTGCATATTCCTTCGGGCGGATTAAGCAAAAAATATAATTTTAGCTTTGCTCTTTTAAAAACTTTCATTATTTTATTTTTAAGAAAAAACTTTACCCTTTTATTCCTCATTTTTGATCAATTTATGCTTTCTTAAAATCATTACACATCAATACACGCATACATGTTTAGATGTATTTGTAGGCATTGTATAATGTGTGTCGTGAAGTTTCGCATAATTTCGCATTTTTGAAAGCGTTTTTGGTATTACGTAAAAGCTTTTTTCAATATTTTGGCGAGAAATAAATTCTCATAAATGTTATTTAAAATATTTTGTTTTCTATTATATGTTTTATTTTCATTTACAATTGTTAGTTTAGTAAAAAGGTTTTCAACTTTATAAAAATTTAGTACCATATGCATGTATATTATATACAATATATTGTATAATATTATAAATGTAATCGGGAGTGAATTGAAAATAAATTTGATTCCAAAATAGAAAGAAAATATCCCCAAAACGGGAAGAATGAAAAATTCATTTTCCATAAAGAATTTTCGATTTTTTCATTTTTGTGGATATATTAGCTTTATTATTTGCCTAAATTAAATTAATACAGGGTGGCCCAAATTGGGGACGAGATTTGTTTTTATTATAACTTTTATTTTTTTACCAAATTTCATAATTCTTTTTTTGTTCCATTTCCAAGACTGGGAGAATTTGGTTGATACCAAATGTTTGCAGAAATGTTCTGCAGTAATCGTTTAAAAATTTATGCATTTTTTCTTTGGCCGAATCCTTTTTTTCCGATGGCGCATATTTCCACATTCCCGGTCATGTGAATCACCAAAATTTCCGGTGCTGGAATCCACGTTGGTATCGCGAAGAGCGAGCCGCTCCATTCGCCTCGAATCAGCGTATGGGTGCAGTCAAGGTGTCGTAGCGCTGCATCGAAGTCAACGGAAAAAGCTTTGAAATCATTTTTAGAAATTAATATTTTTTTGGCATTGTTTTTTTCTGTTATGGAAATAATTTGTTTTGTCATATTTGGTATCAAACAAATTCCCTCAGTCTTGGGAATCGAACAAAAAAGAATTATGAAATTTGGTTGAAAAATAAAAAAATTATAGCAAAAACAAATCCCGTTTCCAATTTGGGCCACCCTGTACATATTAGCTGTACATATATATATATTTAATTTAGATACCATCAAATACGGTTGACTTTGTATTGAGAAACATGAGAAAATTTGAAAAGTTTCGTCAGAAAATCGCTACCGTAAAGTGAAGAATGATATTTCATGCCGCATACAATGTGAGTATTCATTGTTACTTTTTTATATTACATTTATATTTTAGTGGTATCAAAAGTTAATAATGTTTTGCATAACGGATAGCTCAATGATTCGATGATTTCTCTCATAACGTCGTTGAATTTGTTATAGAAATTTCTTATACCCCAAAAAACCGTATACTTAAATGTTTTAAAAAGACATCATGTTCATGATGTATTACTTAAGGAATCATCATGTTAAGTTCAAAAAAATAGCTTTTAACTGTCTTTTCTGTGATTTGAATGGAAAAATAGTCTGTTGGTTCTTAAAAATAATATAAAAATGTTTGCTCAATTTTAGAGAAATCCGCCATTTTTTGCGTCTCCTTGGTCTTGGTCGCATCATGAAATCGATCCAGGGGACAGTCTTCTCGATGAGAGCGAGGCCAATGAAGACTACGGTAATGTTCCGCATCATATTCGCGCTTCCGTCTCTTCCGTCAATACACATACCAATCGAATCGGGGTGTTTCGAGGCTTTTCATTGGCGAGTGTTATTGGGATGACAGTATTTCTGGTTGCATTCTTCGTAGTACGGTGAGATTTGTTAAATTATAAATTATTTTTTCCTATATTTCTTAAATACTTTTTATTGAATTTCAATTTTGTCAGATCCCTGTTGAGGCGTTTTCGACCTTCGCTGACGCGCTCATCCACGTTCGATTTTTACCGTAAGCGTTCCTCGTCAGTGAGAATCGAACTTTTGCCGCGACAATCTCTCACTTCCGACGGTGGTTCTACAGTATTCTCTTCATTGTTCCATTTTCCGCAATCCTTTTTCGGAAATACCCCACAGACACAGCCACAGATGCAGGATTTGCTGTTGAGTGATTCGTCAGTGATTGAAGAACAACAACAAGGAAGCTGGTTTCAAACCCAGAAGCAGAAACAACTACAAAAAGTTAAAAATTTGCTGTGAAAAATATTTTGGCTAAAAGAGCTAAAAATTCAAGATTTAAATATTTATCATTTCATATTACGGATTTTTGCGTGCAAAAATATTTTGTCAAAAAAAAAAATTCAAAATTAGTAGTTTTCGGAATAATAACATTTTTCGAAATTTGTTAATTTAGGGATGGGCATAACCCTTCCCCTACTATTACGCCTTTAATTCTACATATTCTCAAATACATAAATTTCGTTGATTATATTTTTGTTTTTCCTTTGAAGACATTAAAAGGTTTTTTAATCATATTTTCAAAATAATCCATGCATCATGTAAATTTTTCGAATTTTCTCATCGTTTTTCAATTCGGAGTTTGCAAAAAAATAAGGAAAAATTACGTCTTCAAATTTGTTGCAATGTTGTGGTTACTACATATTTGTTGTATTTGTTGTTATTGCACGATATTTTTTGCTGTCGGAAAAAATTGATTGAAAAATTGAAAAGTCTAAAAAAATATAAAGGAAGAATTTTTTTTATTTTCTTACGATCTACCTCAACGGTCAATTACTTGTGTGTGTTCAATTTGTGTTGGCGATCAGCTGCCAAGTATGTACAATTCTCATGAAATGCGGACTTAAAATAAAAACGACCAATCCGTTCAGAGGTGAAGCCTCTCCGGTAACCGGATTCTTTAACGGGGTCCAGTTAAAATTTCAAATCTGAATTTTAAATCTCAATATTTTTTATCGATTCGGATGTAAATTTTAAATTTAACTCTATTTTTAAATAATTTATAAAGCTTTGATATTTGTTATTTTTTAAGTTTTGATTTTCATCGAAATGTAAATATCAAATTTGCGGTGCGGTTCCTTTGAATGCGTTCGGAGTTTCTGAGGTGTATGTTTTTTTTTAATTACGCTTAATAATATTTTTTTCTAGATTAGACTTAGGCTAACGTGCTTTTTTCTAAATTAGGTGTAGACTTTAACTATGCATAATCATACATATAATTGTATATGGTAATAATAAAATCTATGCGAAGACGAAGTAAAAAAAGGGAGGATAAAAAGCCTTCGCGTAAAGTCGTTTACTGACATTTGGTCGCCAGACCGCAAATTTGATTTTCATCGAAGTATGAAAGTTCGAACAAGAATGGATTTCCCCTCTTTATAGCTCTGAGGCTTAACGAATTCCCACTCTAGCACTAGGGTTCCAACAGAAATTTTCATGTTAAGTTTTCAAATCTTCTTATTTCAAAATTTATAAAAATATTTTCAGTCAAAAATATACTTTTATCAGACATTACGAATTCAGTCAAATATTTAAAAAATCACAGATTTACAATTGGAGGTAGAAATTTTGTTTTTAATTAAAATTTTTTCAAGTTTAAACGAAGCAAATTAGAAGAAAACAGACTAAAGCTATACAGTTATATTCAAAAGGTCATTTTAAACTTGAAAATTTTAAAGTAAAAAGTAAAAAACAAGTTCCGAAGAAGCAATCGTGAAATTTCGGTCAAGACATTCCACAACGCTTACTTGCAGAACATCGAGCTTGCAGAACATCGAGCCTTCGACACGAACACCGCAATGGCCATTACGCAGACATAAATCACGAGAATGGTAATATTCGCGACGTATTCGCTGACGAACAGAAGAAAAATGCTCCTTACAAAAAACTGAACAATGAGATGGTGCACATGGCGCCGAGCTCCGTAATGGTGCTGAAATGTAGGCGCAATGGTTCACTCAAAAACTGAATTAGTAATGCACTTTTATAGATGTTTTCTCAGATAGACAATCAATATCAGTATTGAATAAATTACACTATGTATTTGATCTAATTTAAAACTAGTGGTATATTAATCAGTAGCCAAAAACTTTGCCATAAACAGTAAAAGCGATTTTCTGTAATTTTGCACCAAATTCTTGTCTCATTTTTTGACACAGGACAAATTTTTGGGCAATTTGGTACAAAATTACAGAAAATCGCTTTTAAAAACATTAATTTTACAAGATAAATTAAAAAACTTCAATCTTACTTGAAATCAAAAAATATTATAAAGTAGTTTTTGCGCAAACTATTCCTCCCAAAATTGGCCGAGAGCCGACCGAAATATTATCACTTAAAAGTTTAGACCCTCACACAAATAAATAAATAAAAAGCTTTTGCAGATATCTTAGAATTTAAAATCAAAAATATTTTAAATTTGCACTACTTGACTTACTACTAACTTAACTTAGTAAAAAATGGCAAAGAAGAATACTTACCTTACATTCCTGAATCCTTTTTGTACATCTCC
>SAUE01000519.1:75041-95141 GCA_009724625.1 Deladenus siricidicola
CGGTATAATAATTGCTTGTTTCCATGCATTAGGTACTGTTCCCTTGCTTAAAGATAAACGACAGACACAAGCAATAGGATAAGCAAGAGAAATGATTTATAGATTAGGTTGCCAAATTTCGTCTGCAAACTTTGTTTGCTGATAACGTTTTTATTTTCAAAATCCTCTTTTGTTTGATTCCCAAGACTGAGGTTTTGTTTGATACCAAATATATGTAGTTACCAACAGACGGCTCCCGCACAACTCATCATTTGCACAACTCATCACGTGCACAACTCATAATATTTTCCAGTGAAACTTAAACAAATAGTATGCAATAAAAATAGTAAAGAAAATATTCCTGAAAAATTACCGATTGAAATCGTTCGCACTTCCAATTAACGTAGTCCTCCGTTGACGTGTGTTTGACATAACCCCCATAACACAACTTTTTGCTACCCCTTTCAGAAAGAACAAAGTCTAACCATCTAGTTTTTCAATAAATGTGAATATATTTTACGACTAAACTTGCAAAAAATAGCACAATTTCTTGGTTGCAAACGATTTCAATCGGTAATTTTTCAGGAATATTTTCTTTACTATTTTTATTGCATGCTATTTGTTTAAGTTTCACTGGAAAATATTGAAATTTTTATTAGAAAAAAATAAAAATTAAATTTGAAAAAAATTTATATACATGATGAGTTGTGCGCATGATGAGTTGTGCAATGATGAGTTGTGCGCGTGATGAGTTGTGCGTAATGAGTTGTGCATGATGAGTTGTGCAAATGATGAGTCGTGCTGCCACCCCAACAGACAATAACGGAAAACAACAACAAAAATTCCAAAATCGATTTCGACATTTTTGCCTTCGAATTTAATGCTCGAGGCGACGCTCATAGGAATCTAATCAGTTCCTGCGGCATTTCGTCAAAGTTCTGCTGAATTTTGTCGAGATCGGCCGGCTGGGTGCGGTAGATTTGACATTTTATCCAGCACCACAGGGAGAAGTCGCACGGCGTCACTATTAGTCACGCGAACGATGTTCGATTTGATGCGGACGAATCGGATGTTCGGGACGGTGTTTCATTGTTGCGAGCGAGCGAACGCAAAAATTTCTGAAAATTTGCAATTTGCTAAATAAAAAGCGGAAAAATGAAATTTCAGATAATTTTTGGCACGTGGGAATTCTTTTCAAAAAAGCCTAAAAAATATTTAATTTTTGATTGAGAAAATAATCAAATGAACAAAATATACAAAATTAACACATACTAAAATTTTTGGTCCTTGAGAAAATGAATCAATGTTACTCACATTTTAAATATATTTTTCAAATCTTTGCTTAGAAAATAATAATTTGAACGTTTTACCATTTTTCCTCGGTATTTTTGAGTTTTTTTTAAGTTAAAAAATTGTGAAAAAATGTAATGGAAATAACAAACGGAAAGCGATAATAAAAAATATCTTAAATTGTAAAAATTCAACAATTCAAATAATTGGCGCTTTCAAAAGTCGGAAAACTGACAAAAAAAATTATTTTTGGAGGTTTGGGAATATTTTATTTATGTGTTTATTTTATATAATCGTGTGGTCTTCATTTTTTAATTTAAAAAATGTTTCTTTTTCTTTTATTTAACTTTGAAGCATTAACTAGCATTTTGAGATTTTTCGAGGTAAAAGCGATAAAATGGTGAGGAATCGTGAAAAATAGGCAACCAACAGTGAGTTAGAGAGAAATAGAGAAAGAGAAAGAAAAAACAAATTAAAAAACGCGAGGAAAGATACAAAAATGAAAGGAAAGAGATACATACAGGAATTCTTGCACAAAGTTCTAAAGCAAAAGGAACGGTAATGAAAGAATTTATCCGCAAAATTTACGATTTCCACACCTTGACATTTGAATAATTTGTAGTTTGCGGTGGCGCAAAATGCAGAAATCTACGTAAATATCACTCCCACTAATCAATATGGATGCATGATATCTTATCGAAGTTGACGTTAAAAAATTGAGAATATCAAGGATTATTGGCAGATATTAGCAATTTTTCAACACCGTCAAATTACTATTTTTATAATTTTGGGGGAGGAGGAGGTTTAGGGGAATTTTGATGAAATGAATTACAAATTCTTTCTTTTTGTTTTTGCAAAATTTTTTGCCATGAATTCATCTTCATAAAAGCAAAACAAATGTCTCAAAAATGAGTGGCATTTTATAAGTGACAGATTTTGCCTACTTAAGTTTTTCCATTTTTATTTTTTTATTTTTTTGCCGTTAATAATTTTTATATATAACTTTTTTAAATTTTTAATGGTAATATATTGTTCTTCTATAGTGCGCAATCAGTGCTAGTTCTAACACGAGCCAGATCGCCTCCGCAATTTGAGATTTTTCGCCTCCGCCACCGGCATTTTTTCAAAGTAAAAAGTATCAAAATACATCCAACAAAAAGACATCCAACATATCGAAAAACCGCAGTTTTCAAAAAGGCAAACCCAGTAGTGCCAGTAGCAAAGGCAATCCCAGCAAACCCACTGAGTACTCCGCCCCTTAGGTTACAGCGGAGTATTGTTATAATTACTTATAAATATTTTACCCAATGTTTCCCCTGTTTGAAAACAAAATTTACATTAATTATATCAAATTTGCATTCATAGATCCTTGAAAATTTGTTTCAAATTACTGTTTATATTTTTCAATTTCGTCTTATTAATTATTTAGAAGATATTTCCATAATATTTCTAAAATTAAAGAATCAAAAGAATCAAGGCGTTTATTTCTGAGAAAAAAGCTCACTTGAAGTTTTTGAAAATTTTGGAACAAATCGCTAAAAACGTTTGAAATTAATTTTTTTGTTAATTTGCTATTCAAAAATATATTTATAAAGCAAAAAATATAGTAAATTTTAGTTTTATATTTTTTACTTTGAATACTTTGAGAATTTTTGAGAATTTTTTTACAAGAACAGATTGCTCTCGTTTTCTCATTATTTTTGACAAATGGATTTTTCTGCTAATTGTACCGTAGCAATAAAACGGTAGGGGGTACGAAACATTCCTTTTATGGTAACATTTTGCATTTTTTTCTCCCAAATTTTACTTTCCCAATTTCGTTTTTATAAAAAATATGTGTTTTGCTTTTCTTTTGTTTTTATCCGGCTTGGAAGCAAAAGCTGGCAAAATAAAGCACGAAAATCTATAAATTTCAGAAAAAATTTAACTTTTTATTAGAGAAAAAAAGAAAGAAACTTTTGTCATATTTTTAAGTAGCACTTTTGATGAGAATTTATTTTGAATTTTCCGGCAGTCATATATATGAAGTTAGACATATATGTTTTATTTATATAATATATACGTACCGTTTTATTATTGTCTAATGAAGTGAGAAGGAGATAGGGAGAGAGAAAAAGAGAAATAGAGAAAATGAAAACTTTTACGCTGAATAATATCCACGACCACATTTCATTCTAATTTAAGTATCATCTATTAAAAAATTATAAGAAAGATTAAGAAATTATTTGAAGTATTTTTGGCACTTTTAACTTTGAGAAGTTTTCTCGAAAAGACGAATGCTGCAAAAATCTCAATTGTTCCATACGTATTTTTTTCGAAAATTTTCAAGGAGATACTACTAATATACTTTAATCACTGCTAGGATCTTCAGCAACTATCGTAATTGTTTGCATTTGCGCAGGTTGCGCAG
Organism: Deladenus siricidicola; assembly: GCA_009724625.1. Taxonomy (NCBI): domain Eukaryota; kingdom Metazoa; phylum Nematoda; class Chromadorea; order Rhabditida; family Sphaerulariidae; genus Deladenus; species Deladenus siricidicola. The sequence goes on from SAUE01000519.1 coordinate 78,721, forward strand.
GACCATTTTTTAATGGAGAAAGTGATAATCCGCAAAAGCAGACCTATACTAAAGCGGGAATTGTATAACTGGGAATTCCGTCATATATCAGGAGAAAAGTCTTTCAAAAATTTATCTTTTCTTGCTGTGATATTAATATCATCATGTATTCCAAATGTATGTGTTGGTTCCATAGAACGACAAAGAGGATTCGATATACCTGGAGGTTAGTTGCCACAACAGTTGATGATTTGAACAGAAAGAGAAAAAAAGGAAGAGAGAACATGGTGATAAAGCGAGAATGAGAACGAACGATTCAAAGTGTATGTATGAATTACAATTGCACTTTTTCATTTTTATTACTTTTAGGAATTTGCAAAAATGCCAAAAAACATAGAATAGAGAATTACAGCCTAAACCGTCAATATATTTTCGGTTTTGGGAGAACTTTCTTTTGTTTTTTGAAAGTATGTTGGAGAATGAACACCGCATGTAGTGCTCAGCAGTACTTTTCCCGTGGGATAAAAAAGTGGGATAAAAAATTGACATTAAGATAAAGTAAAATATATTTTTTGTAAACTTTCATTAATGAAATTAAAAAAATTTTAATTGTGGTATAAAAAATAAATATGAACTTTTTTCGTAATTTTAAAAACAACTTTTTTCAAAAATTTATATACATGTGTACGTAAATTTAAAATAAAACAAAGAAAATAAAGTTGGTAGAATCTCAAAAAACGAAATAACATTCAAAAATAATTTTTAAAAGCTTCCCGTGCAACTTTTTTTTTCATTTACGAATTCTGACGCCTCAAAAAAAATTCGGAATTTTTAAAAATTTTAATTTTTTGTCTTTTTTTACAATGAAAGGATAATAATTAATTTAGATGACGAAACGGAAATGGACCTTTTGGTGCCCCTGGAGAATTTGATCAATTCCGACCCACGCATATTTCGGACTAAAGGACTCGACGGACTTCCGGCCGTCGGAATCAAAGTAAACCAGAAAACCTAAATCAATATATGAAGAACTATGTTATACTTTGCCACACCTTTTAAAGCTCAGTCCTGTATTTGCACATTTAGTTTCGTAGGGTAGTCGGATACGATAGTTATACACTTGTGTATGCTTTCCTATAAGAGCCAAATAAGAGGAAAATACGGAAACAAAATCCGATTTTCGTATTTTTTAGCATGGAGTGGAGATAGTCGTACCGTACAGAATATATTTACCGCGAAAATTTTATCGTAATTTTGCGATACTGGCTTCTGTTCGACCGGTGGACCATCAAGGCGGCTACTTGTTTGGGATTTTAAATGCTTTTGACACAATCGTTAATTTGGGTCTTTTGTTACAGCCAGCGGGTTGGTATTTTTGTTTCTCCTTCACAGTTATAATTTTTTGGTTTTTTTAAATGTTATGAACAATTACATTAATAATTACATTAATAATTACAAGTTATTTTTCCGAAAAACAAAATTGGTAAAAATAGAATATCAAGTGCAAAACGTAGAAATTTGTTAATCGTTAGTTTTGATTTAAAAAATAGAAAAATACGTCCAATATATTTTAATAAATACATTCGATATGTTATGAATTGTTATTAACGAATTAAAATTCGTTAATAATAATTCAATACAGGGTTCTAAATATAATAATTGAAATAAAATTTAGGACCCACGCAAACAAACATCTCACTGGTCTACACGGACTCTGCCCCTTTGAGCAATTTGGACGCTTTTTCGACCAACGGCTCGACTGCGCCCCAGTCCCATGCGATAGCGTCGTTTGTCGTGCCCGCCTTCACTAATCAATGGACTCAAATTGCCGTCGAAGTTAACGAAAACCATGTCGCGCTTTATTTTCGCTGTATGCGCTTCGCCACGCGTAAAGTTTGTACTTTTTTAAAGAATTTGTGAAGAAAAAGCAATTATTGAAAGAATTTAAAGTTGACAATTTGTATGCGCATAGAGCGAGCGTATTATTATAATATGTAATAAAAGTAAAGAACGAAAGAAAAGATTAAAACTTTGAATAAAAATTGTTTATTGATATTTTATACGGTCGCAATTTGTTGCTATAAGATGTGAATTCAGGTAACTAGAAATCCAATACAATTGGAAATGGATGACGCCTCAAAACTCTACATTGCCAATGCCGGCCCCATAATCGGCAATGGCTTCGAGGTTGGTTTACTTGGCTAATTGAAATTGATTGGCAATTTGCCAAAATTCATGAAAGTTTACACTTCATTGATTTTTTGTGATGAAAGCTTGAAACCTTTTTCAACATTTAAAGGATAAAACACAATATTTTATCATTAATTGAAAATTGACATTATCATCTGACAATCAGCATTACTCAACAGAGTGGTATATGTACAATGTGGGATTCATGTTGGAGACAAATGAAAGCGCTGGTTAATAAAAATGCAATTATTGTTTCCAAAAATCTGCTTATGTACAAAAATATTTTTTAACCGTTTTGACTCCACTTGACTCAAAAAATGTAAAAAGGGTTTAAAAAATATTTTTTATTTTCGTTCTTTTCCATAAAAATTGATAAAAAAATAACTCCAATTTGTTTTCAATATCGCAACAAAAAGTTCTTTTTTAACTAATTAAAATTATGTCATCCGATAGTTTAGTGCAATTGATGTGTTTCGCTTTGCATTTTTTGTATTTTTGTGTGTCACGTTTCCTGGCATTTTATTTTTTAGATTTAGCTAATTTTATTTTGTTTTGATAGTTTTTGTAACGCCCTATGATTTTGTGGTTTGGAAATTTTTTTTATTAATTTTATTTCTCTTTGTCTTTAAAATTTTTACATTTATTGGGTTTTACTATTTATTCATATACATATAACTTATGTGTATATGAATATGTATGATATAAGACTTGCAATTTAACAATTATAGTATAAAAATTAAACCATGTTGTATAAATTTAATACATATTATAATACAGTATAAATTATATGCTATAATACTTCTTTGAAAAGCTAATATTCATTGGCGTCTATACATATACATGAGTAGAATTTTACAATAAGGAAGGGGCGACCAAAAATTTTTCATTAAATTTTTACAAATGGGGATAAGACCCAAAAATTTCTCAATTTTTACCTCAACTTTACTTTAAAAAATCCCCAAATCTCATATTTGTAATTCACGTCTACCCAAAATGTCTGACGAGAACACAAATTTACAGTGTAAAATTTGACCATTGCAGCAAGCAAACACATTATTCATATATTCAGAAATAGTTCTCATGTTATTCCTCTTGTTATTTATGAGATGATGGGTCAGCGTCAATTTGATATCATTTTGTCAAAAAATCACCAAAATTTATAAAGCAAAAGCATTTTCCAATTTAATTTTGCAATGATTTTTCAATTTATTTTTTGTGGTGCCTATTAAGAAGCGTTTTTGTGTTTCATTAGCATTTTTTGATTCAACTGAAAATATCGCACAACTTATTTGCTCAATTTTTTAAATTTTTGTGAATCAACCACAACAAAAAGTTTCGTCGGGTCAAATGTCTTTTTGGCATTTTGTTTTTTACATTCTTCGTTTTTTTGTGTTTTTAATCACAATTTTTTTGAAGAAAACTTTTTTTGAAAGGTGACCACAAAAAAGTGGTACTAACCATATTTTTAATGAAAGAGTTATTAGGTTGGTCCATAAATTTTGCAACATTTGTGTTTTTTGGGGTGTTTCTTTATGGACCTTCTTTTGGACTTTTTTTGAAAATTTATGGACCAACCTAATAGAAATCTCTATTTATATATTTAGTTGATATTTAGAATAAATAATTACAGGTAAATATGTCAAAAAAATTCAAGTAACAATAATGTAACAATAATATGAGTATACCAAATAAATTTTAAAAACGTTTATTATTCAATTATATGTATGTGTATAATTTTTTTGTGGAATATTGCGACACATTCTACTAATTTATGTATTTTTAATGTTTTTTTCAGACAAACATTTTTAGTGATCTAAAATTTCCCACCAAATAAAGATAAAAATAAAATTCACATTTTCAGTATTTTTTAAATTAGCGAATTTTTTCGTTTTCTAGTATTTTTTTGTACATTTTGCAAAAATGATTTTATTCTTTTTTGCGAAATATTTTTTATTTCATTAGTCGATGTTAATGCTAAAAATCGCAACAAATTTTTTTTGTTTTTTTTGGTTGATTTTTTGTTTTTTTTTATCTTACGTCTGTGTATCAATTGTGCATTATGTCAATTTTAGGCAAAAATTGGCCACATGAATTAAAATTTCGTTACGCCGAACCAAATTTTTCTGTTTTTCACTGATTTCCTATTTTTGTTGCATATTTTATGCTAAATTAATTTAACAGCTGTAATTATTTTGTTAAGAGTTATTTTTTGTAAGTATTTTTTCTAGTACTGAAAATTTTACCAGGATTTGGTGGAATCTAAAAAATGCTCCTACTATCTAAATTTATTAAATCCTCTTTAAGTTTTTGGCTTAGGTTCAAAAAAGTTTTAAGTTAAAGCTTCAAAAAAAGCTTTAAGTTTTTGGCTTAGGTTCAATAAGCTAAACGAAAATTTTTTGTTTGGTATTTTTTTGTTAAAAGAACGAATTTTTTGTTTTGTTTTTTACAAAATTCGAATATTTTCTAAATGCTGCGTGTGAAACATAACTTGTTAACGTATATTGTTAGTATATTGTGTAGCATCACTTACCGTAACCAATACTTACGCCATTTTTTATGATTTTAATAGTAATCATAATAAGTTAAAATTGTCTATTTTTTACAAACGCAAATTTTCAGTGGTATGGCGCCATCATCGCAACCAATTTATAATTGATTAAAAAAAATCGCACATTGTTTTAAGTATTATAATTCGATAATGTTTAAAATTCTAAATTTAGTATTTTTTAGAAGGATATCAACAGATAAAAATTTGAGTAAAATTTGAAAAATCTTTGAAAACATGCAATTTTGGAAGAATGCTAGGAAGATGCTGCGTTTTTTCTGCTTCTCCGAATGGACATTGGCTGCTTTCTTTCTTTTGTTGGGGTTGTGCTATGCAATAGCTGAAACATATGATGACGGAAACCAAGGAAAAAGTGAAATTAACAGCAGGCAAAGGGTCCTTTCAGAAAATGATTGGGCCGAGTTCGAGGGCTTCTTGCCACTGGGCCGTGGGCGGACCAGCTTGCCGATGACACTAGAGAACTGGGACATGCAGCAGTGGCAGCTGAAAAAGGCTTATTCCAAACAGCCGGCTGTTACAGCCAGACCCGATCCACCACAACTTCAAACGTATGATGCAAAACGGCCTGAGTTTCAATTCTCAAAGCCAAGGCCGAAACGCTCTGCTCAATTGGCTCAACCTGCGCTACAATATCAAATAACAAAGAGGAACGCCGATGTCTTCTCCAAGACTCCCTTTAAGGAAGATTTCATAAATAAACATGATTTGTCTTTTAATCGCAATGCTGTCAAACGAGGAAACAATCAATGGAATGAACATGCTTATCGTAATTTACGACGTTTGCGCCATCCACAACATCTGCGCCGTCATCAGCGTTACCTAAAATTGGAGCATCGCGACGATAATTTGCGCAGAATTAGAGGACGACGAAACTTGATGAAATCACTGACCCCGCCAACTACTACCCCATTTTGGAAATTTGTCACAAAATCCACAACCAAAACTCAGAATAATAACCATGACTACAATAGAAATACCGCGATTACAACGCGATCCTCGAATGTACCTACCACGAAAGTTTCAGTGAGCATTGATTCACGCGCGGATAAATCGTCCATAACAGCGCGAACATCGCGGCCTACCACGCTCAAATTTAGTAGCGCCGAGGCAAGACAAGAGGACAATGAACGTACAGTAGCAAAGATTGAAATAGCAGAAAATGATTTACCACCAGCCGTGTTAGATGACGAACGTAAGTTTTAAGTAGCCAATATTTCCAAAAAATAATTAAAATAATTGTTAAAAATTTACCTTTCATTTTTAACTTTGCAATTTTGAAAGAAGTCGAAAAATGGAGATCGAAAAAATTTTCGTTATAGTAAAAGTGTAGAAAGTTTATTTTTGGCACTAAAACATATCCTTCCAATATGTTCTGTAATTTAGCTGTGATTTTGTACGATGAGGAAAGCGAAGAAGACAAATGGCAAAAACATTTGCGAATTTTGGAGGCACCTGATTATGTGAGCGACTACGGTAACGGACAAGATGCTGAAAACGATTATGAAATCATCGACAATACGAACGAAGATGCAGTTGCTGTCGAGGAAAAAAGTGTCGCGCAGGAAAATAACGATTTGACTACGGGGAGATCAGCGGAATATTTTATGGAAAGGCGCAAAAGCACTCCAAAAAGAAGTTTTGCCAACGACAAGAATACAGAAATAATGCAAAAAGCAACTACGGTAGCTGGTAATTATGATTTAAAGGTTGATCCGATTGAGAAAGCTCCCGTCAATAAAATTTCTTCAAAAAGTGAGGAAGCAACGATGGAAAAGGGGAATAACGCACGGCAAACCGCTTCCATCAGCCCAAAGAGTGAAGACGAAAAATTGATCCAATCAAACAAAAAACTTGGCTTACGGAGACAAAATCGGAAGCCAGCAATTGTGGCCGAAATATCAGCTGTCGCCGAGACCGTGGAAACAACTGATCTGTATACTGAAAATGAAAAAAATAATAGTAAAAAACGCCAAGAAGAAATTGTGCCTTTTGAGGAGGACATCATAAAGAAGGAGGACGGCGACATTTCATCAGTCAGTGAAAATAAAGTCGACAAAGAAAACAACGACACTTTTTACAACAGTGAGAATAGCACTGATTATATTAATAAAGCTCAAAATAATATAAAAAATATTGCTACCAAACATACGTCAAAAAATTCTAATTTTAAAACTCAATCGATTGAAATTCAAACTACGATTGTCAGTGATAATGTCAATGATCTTGATAATGATAATATTGCAACAAACAATTATACTCAGCTTATATCCACAACGAAAGTTCCGGCAACAATTTCAAGCACAATTTCATTGACGAATGAGAAAAAGGCGAGTTTTTGTAAATTATCTGTTATATATTTTAGGGAGCCATTCAAGAGCTAAAAATTCACGACGACCCAGCCGAGGCTGCGAATCAATGCAATGAGCAATGGGTAAAGCTAGCCTTTTAGCACATTAAAAAAAGTTGAAATTAGTGTTCTTATGTTCAGCCCTCCCGCAAATGGAGTTATTAAACCTCCCGCTCCAGCCCTGTTCCATTTAACTCGTAGCTGAGCGTTACGTTAAAACGACATCTCAAAGAGATTTACAGATATTACCGACATAATCCGAAAACCATATATGGTATGCATATGCATTCCATGCTGCACGTTCACAAAAAATTGTCATATTTTGATCAAAATTATACATATTGCATACGTACCGTCAAAATTATATGCATATAAATATTTATAAGTAATTTAACGGCACTTCTTAATAACCGCTCATTTGGCAGTTTTTGGGAAAGTTCACCACGCTATTTTCATAGCACCTACGGTGGAAACCGAATAGTAAACAAAATAATTTCCCTTCCCCCATAATGTTTGTTGACAGTAATGTATTTTGAATTTTTGAAGTGGAAAAGCAAAAGACGACGAATTCTCCCCAAGGTCTGTTTTTCATTTTCATATATCGATATTGTCCCTTAAATTATCAAAGAGAATCTGTGGTTGGTTTATTGAAAGATTTTCTAATTGTGATGTTTTTTGCGGTTGTCAGTGCTTTTTAACATCTGTTTAAATCAAATCGGATTTTTGCAATAAAAACTTCAATAAAAAGTTTAGAGCGACACCGAAGGGAGTGGATTTCCCGAGGGTGAGACCAAATCCAAGCCCAATCATAAGGCGAAGGTCAAGTATCAATTGGCCGATGAGAATAACGAAAAGCTGACGGATAACCAGGCTGATACTCAGAATGAAAGTCCTCCTATTCATAATCAGAATTATGAAGGTAACATTTTTTACGTTCGAACTTCGAAGTAGTGTTGAGAATTGAATCATTTTTGAATCCAAAAAAAGATTATCTTTCTTGATGCAAAAGGATTAAAATAACAGACTTTTAAACACCGCAATGTTCAAATTTTAATCAAAATAAACAAATAATGTTACTGCAGGTCCAACACCGCCGGAATTCAATTCCCGAAATTCGATGAGCACGTCAAAACCGCCAGTTTTCCACAATAATTGGCAGCAGAATACCAAAGGTTTTTATACTTTATGACTTTTTCCTAATTATTTTAAACCAAGTATATAATGATAAACACATTTATTAATTGTTTTTCTCACTAAACCACTATGGCACGATGAGCTGTGGAATCAAGTAAGTGAAATAAAGTCTCAGCGAGATGATATTATTATTTCCGACAGTCTCATTACTATAATTCCGCTAATGTGCTTAAAATCGATAAAAGACAGAAATGTATTTAAAACCAACGTCGAGAACACTAATAAGGAATACTTTAAAACTAATATTAACGACTTTAATCGCTCTTTTCGCGCCGACGTTATAACCTACAAACGAGACAGTATTTATTTAAACAAACTTAATTATTATAAATACGATATTTATCAAAGGTACGGTATTGTGCATAATAAAGGTCATAAAGTATTTAATAATAATAAATGCTTCAGTATTTTGTATTACGGTGACAACATTACATACGGTTATGAAAAACTTATTTTTATTATTAATGAAAATTATTATTATGTTACTACTGCAAATAGTAAGGTTAGCTGTACTAAAGACGATTCTCTAGTTTTATTGCAACACACTTCGTCTTCAATGCAATATTATAACTACCGTATTTGCTCAGCAGCAAATTACCATAATAAAATTTCTACCCATCTACAGTCTGCAAATGGTAGAAAACAACATTTTGCAGAAATTGAACGTGGAAGTGGTTTTTCGTTTTCCGAAGCTATGATGATATTGTGGAATTTTTTAGACATTTTTTGTGCTTTCCCCGTTTTTGAATATTTTGACCAATTATTTCCGTTTTTCTTTAATTTTATTAATTATGTCGTAGTGAATGCATAAATATTAATTTTAGGCGAAAAAGGTGACCGTGGTGAGCCGGGCGTATCAGGACCACCGGGAGTGGTAAATTTAATTTTAATACAGTTATACAAACATATGTAAGTATGTATTATTTCCCAAAGAATGAAAATTTTGAAATTTCAGTGTGTGCAGACTTGTTCCTCTGTAATACCGCCTAGCTCAGCTGGACCACCTGGCCCAGCCGGACCACCTGGGCCAAAAGGTTTATTTATAATTTTTACGTACTTTTTAAAGTAAAAGAAAACATATTTTTCAGGAGTACAAGGTGACCCTGGAATGCCAGGAATCGGAAAACCGGGCCCTCCGGGCACATTCGACTACGATATCATACGAATTTCCAGTTGGCCTGGTATAAAGGTCAAACTTTTGAAATAATTTTTGTAGTTATTTCACAATTATTGTAAGTAGTAGTGAAAAAATGTTTTTCGCCAATCAATTTGTCTAAGCGGCAAACTATGCAAACAAAACCGCTGAAACCAATCTCATTTTTCAGTCTCATTATTTAGTTAGTCTCAATACCTAACAATTTGTTAATGCGCTCTAGTAATACAAGAAATTTGAATGTATGTACAATAATTATGAAACAACCTAATAATGTGCTATTGCGCACATTCGGTTTTAAATTAACTGTACTGATGGGGTATTCTTTAATTTTAATTTCTGTAGAGTTCATTACATTTTTATTTCTAGTGTAATGTTTATTTTTTAGGGCGAGAAAGGAGAGTGCTATACTGCAGACCAAACAGGTCTCCAAAATTCGATGGGTTACAATCAATATTCCACAAATTTAAATACGGTAGAGGAAAGTATGGAAAATGGAAGAAGTACAAAACCTTCACTGTTTGCCAAAGGCGAAACTGGCCTACCGGGAATGTCTGGTCCAATGGGACCACCGGGCGTTCCCGGCAGAGATGGTCAACCGGGCATTCCCGGCCCTCCTGGTCCTCCGGGACTACCCGGACCACCGGGCGCCATTAACGATCAACAAAAACAACAATATCACCATCAACAAATAGAGCGACAACCGCCACAGCAACTACATTCGCATCAGAGCGCAGTTAGTGTTTGAAGAGTTCTTTAAAACAATTTTTAGCAATTTCTATTTTTAACAAATTACTTGTGCATGTAAAAAATTACTATTTATTGTTTCGGCGTGTACCCACTATGTAGAAAATTTCGATTTGGTGTGTGAAAATCGTTGTTCTATGAGCCACCTCACATTTTTAGAGTAGTTTTTTCTAAATATTTTTGCGCCACCCGCTCTGCGATAGAGTTCTTGGTATTACGAAAATGATTCTTGTCAAATTTAGGTAACCGTATTCCAGACAACGGTGGAATTATTTGGAGAAAATCTCCCCGTGGGCTCTTTGGCTTTTTCGGTATCAAGCCAACAACTTTTCCTCGCCGTCACTAACGGATGGCGCCAAATAATGGCTAGTTTTTTTCTAACATTATGGCTGAAAATTTGTTAGTCTAATGTTAGGTTGAATCATGCGTTTCTTTTTTTTAATAAAAATACAATATTAATTCAAACAAATTATTTTCCGTTATTCTTGATGACTTTCTTCCTCTTTTGTTGAGCTTAACGCTGACAATGAAGGAAATATTTTATCGAGCGGGCATACCATCTACCAAATACTCACTTTACCTGTACTGTTAAAATGCACACATTGTGTTAAATTCTTTGAAGACCATAATTTTACTAGAAAGAAGCATAACTGCAAGTTTAAGTATAAAAAATGACCACAAGGAAACGAGCTTTCAGGCAATACATATATGTATAAACATAAAAAAATTATCTCTGAACAGGTGAGCTAAAAAGAAGAAATGTATGATTAATTCAGTCTATATAATATGTAATCGTAATTTTTAAATTTTTAAATCAAAAATTATAAATTTCAGTTGGGAAAATTTCATCCCACCGCTAATCGTCAGCCGTCCGCAGTGAGTTTTTTAATTAACATAAATTTTCAGCAATTTTGAGCTTTTAAAATGTTGTTTGACGTGTTTTAAAAGTCCCAAAATACTTTAAAAGAAAGTGTTGAACGTTTTCAGAAGTTTTGCTCCTGCAAGCTTTTTATTGCGATTAATTTCTCTAATATCCAATGCTTAACAGAAATGACGCTTTTTACCATGCGTGGCTTTTACTTTCCATGAAATTTAAAAATTATTCTTTGATTTTTATTATTTTGTACTATTGTTTCCAACAATTAACAATTACAAGTTTCAAAATAAATTGAAAAAACATTTTTAGCCAATAGTTATGGAAAGTAACGCTCCCACCGTGGGCAAAGATCATTTGTCCTACTGGGTAAGCTTCTGCTTTTTTAATTTTTAATTTTTTTGCCAATTTTTCCAATTTTTAACAAATCTCTTATTATCTAATTGTGAAAAATTAATTTTGAAAATTTGTCGCTATAGTTGGTGCAGAATGAGGAGGAAGAGAATGCCAACCGAACACCAAAGGAGGGAAATTTTATTTCGGGAAAGAAGAATAGCGTAAGTGTGGGCGGTGGACGACGGCGCGCGCTTTGGCGCGCACCATGCAAACGCGCCGTAAATGCGCACACACGTTTCATTCATTCACAAACTAACGCACCTTTTCCTCTCAATTCTTCTGTGCCTTCTTCTTTCTATGACGTACACTTACCTCATCATATTCACTCATTTCCCTCATCTAATAATTATTATGAGATCAGCGTTGGGGATAATGACCATGACAAAAGCAATGCGATTGAAAATTTGCATAAATATGGCACAGAATCAGCGGAAGACTTCAAAAACTGGTACAATTGGCGAAAATTGTCGAATAATGGAAAGCTAAACGGCGTTTTGAATATGGTGAATATTTCAAGAAAATATTCATTGAGTAAAAAGAAAATTAAAAATTTGGATTCCACATCGAAAGTAGGAAAGATTGAAATTTTTATTTCGTAAGGCGATATCTGCATTGGTTTTGTCTGTCAAAATTTGGCCGTTTTTGCTTTATTTTTCGCGTGTCTTTTGCTTTCGTTTCGCTTTTCTTTTAATTTTGCACTTTTGTAACTAACCCATGTTAAAAAACGTGTAATTTTTAAGTAAGTTTAAGCTTGCTTCATTTATTATGTTTCCCAGTTCGCCGAAAGACGAAAGAATCCTCATTTTTTTGTATTACGTAAAACTTTTAGCACATATGCAATTCCCTGTTCGGAATACAGATCTGTCTGCAGGCTTTTTGACATGTGTTGGGGGTGGGTACTTTTTGTCACCGTACCGTAATACAGACCACCAAAAAATCGTCGAATCGTCCTTCGGCGGAGTACACTACATAAAAATAGTATTTATTGTATTTTTTCAATTTTAGGGATATTCCCTTCTTTCCAACCTTATTTTTAATAACTTTTGAAAGTCAATGCTCACTTTCCAGCCCAACCGCTACCAGAACAACATTTAAAATTAACTTATTCCTGGCGGATATTAAGTGCTAGTTAACTGTTGTTATTGTACTATTTTATGTGTACACATTTATTGTAACTTATTGTACAGTGATGTTAGTAAAGACGATATCAAAATAAGTTTAAAAATAAGCTAATTGCAGGACAATCAGGAGCTACCAGTTTTGGACTCGGCAAACAACGATTTTCTTCCACCGGCTACTTCGAATAACCTCGAATTTGAAACGTTGGCGTCGCCCACTACAAGGCCTCAGTCACGCGGTGTTGCCAATGTGCCGGGAAAAGAACCACATACACATTACATTCCGCATCGTTACAATGAAGTCAAAAGCGGGCTTGAGTTCGAGCAGTTACGCCAGCGTGATGCTGACTACAACAAAAACGGCGGGCAACAAGCGGCGATCGGGCGCCACGCCGAACACGTGGTTTGCTTCTAAATATTTAATATTGTTAGATTTTAATGTTATTGTATACACGTTATTACAGCTTCACTTGATCGTGTTAAGCGAAACGCTGAACGGAGACTTGCGCGGCGTCCGCGGCGCAGACTTGGCGTGCTATCGCGAGGCGCGTCGAGCCAACTTTACAACAACCTTCCGCGCATTTGTTTCGTCGCGCGTTCAAGATTTGAACAAGATCGTCCACGCGGCGGATCGCTACTCCACGGCCGTCGTCAATTTACGCGGCGAACGCCTCGCTAACTCTTTTAACGCGCTTTTCGACGACGGTGCGCACTCGCACGTTCCGCTTTACTCCTTCGACGGGCGGAACGTCTACGATGATTCTCAATGGTAAATGCTGAAATTCATACATACATTCTTTGCCTGAAATTCTATCAAAATGAAAAAAATTTGATGGAAGAAAAATGATATTGACGTGACAATCTTTTTACCGATTTTTTATCTTCCTCCTCTATTTTTTCTCACCCTTTTAATTGCTTACGAAACTCATTTTTAAAAATAAAAATTTTTATGAATCAAGGACATAAAAATGTGCATAAAATTATAAATCGTAGTAACTAACCAATAAATTTTATTTATTAAAATTATTTACATAGGCCATCCGAACGGCGTTGGCTGTGGCACGGCTCAACTTCCGATGGGCTACGTGTGATGGGCGGTTTTTGCGCCGACTGGCGTTCCGCACATCCAGCTGTCTACGGTATGGCGTCACCATTAAGAAAGGATCGTTCTCTCACAAATTCGGCCACGCGCATTTCTTGTCAAAAGCAATTCGCCGTGATGTGCATTGAGGTAAAAACGCCGCTGTAGATTTGTTTACTTACAAAAATATATCATCCGTATTACTGTAATATTACTAATTGATAGATGCATGAATACGTGTTATCCCACAAATTTTTTTATTTCATATTCAATCTCACCTTGTTTATTAACATAGCCTTTTGCAGCCTTGCATTTGAAACTTCTAAAAAAATAATTTCTCAGAAGACCCTTCCAACCGCGTTCGTATTTCACACTCAATTAGCCGAACCCGGTCTCCACATTTCTAATTTATTATTGTCTAGAATATGTCAAAATTCGAAGTGAGTCGTCGAATTGGCAGGAGGATTGGGCGCTAACGTTAATTTTTGATCCTTCAGATCAGCGTTCATACACATATTATTAATTCACAGAGCAAGTTTTGATAAGCGAAAATTTCTGTAATCGTTTTACACTTAAATGCATAGGAATAATTTTAATTTTCTATTTTGGTTTTCTACATAAACAGCGATTTTTAATATTTTGTAAACTTTATTTATTCAACTATTGTAAACAACCAAAAACAAAAATTTTTGAAATAAAACCAAATTCACAGCCGAAGTTTAAATGGCAAAGTGAATCCATTTCAATTTTAATAATTCAAACATATTTTCATTACAATTTGAACCCTGAATAGGTTAAAAAGGAAATGAATTTGTGCAAATATAATTTTTTCTTTTTTCTTTTCCAAAAAACCAAAAACTGCATAAAATTTAGCTGCTACATTTCGAATTTCAGTACTGGCATTGTAAAAAAACTAAAAAAAGTTTGGAAAAAAATGTCGTTGGTTACAATTTTTTATGTATATTTATTTATAGATATATATGTATATGTAATGTAATTTATTTTTTCTGTTTACCTTATGTATTTCAAATGGCAACTTCAGTCTTAATTAAAACTCGAAACTTTTGTAGAAAAATATGTATCCTTGATCTCCATTGCTAACATTGAGTTGGTGCATAACTGCCAGAACTCCCTCAAAATGTATAAAAGATTTGCATAATGTAATTAAAATTTTTTGGAAAAAAACATTTTCAAGTTCCTTCTTATCGAAACAATGTATTCATATAGAAAAAAACAATCTTATTATATCAAAGAATACCAACGAAATTTGAGAAAAAGTGAATGTGACACCATAATGTCGTTTTATTTGAAGGAGATCTTTTTCAGATATCTACATACATATTCAAAAAGTTTTGTTGGATCTTCAAAGTTTATTTAATGAAATGGTTATCATTTTTATTTTAAAACGTAAATAAAAAACCCCATCGGAGAGAAAATCTCTGCCAAAAATTATTTCTCAGGGGATTTTCGCATTTTTTCTCACGGATCTTCGCAATTTTGGAAATCAAGGTGGAACTGCGGATTTTGAAATAAAGGTTTATACAACTTAAGCCATCTTTTTAAGAAAAAACTTTGAATGTTAGTCATTTCCATTTTTTCAATATAATATACATAGTACTGATTTTTGAATGTAGTATCGATCAATAATTGAAATATGTAGTGTTCTAGCGAAATCACCTTTTTTTCTCACAACCAAATTTCACAAAGTATGCAGTCAATAAACATGCTCAGATTACAATTGGAACCACTATTAAAAGTCGAAATTTACCCATGTGGTTACGGTAGCAAAAAAATAACCAAAGACAAAAAATACTCAAAACTCTAACGTTTCCTCAGAATGAGTTATATATGATGTATTAAAAATGTTTTCGACATCAAAAAAGATTTCGCTAGGACACCCCGTATTATGCATGCATGTAAAATATTATATATTCTCTTTAAATTGCTCTAAAAAATGCCATTGCTCTTGGAAATTTACAAACAACTTTGACTGCCAAAGTATTTACAAAATTTATTGTTCTTTGTTTTATTATACGTATGAAATTTTTAATTAAAAAATGAATTGAATAAAACAATTTTTAAATAAATGTATCATTCTCAAAATGTTTTTGTACAAAAAAAAGTAATCAAAAAAATAAAAATTTGAGTTTTCAAAAGTCGGCATCAAATAGAATCCATTCACAAAAGTAGATAATTCGGAGTTTTCGGATGTCCTTTTTAGCGGGACCTGAAAGAGTTCAGAGAGCCAAGTTGAATGTCTTTAAATGAGAAGACTCAATTTTATGTAAAAAGTTGGTTCAGATTGATTTCCAAATAGCGAATCTATTTACGCGAATTGCTGAAATTATTTTTGTCGATATCACCACATAAACAGAGATACGACACCGTTAGCACTCCGTATAATTTTTGGTTCCAAAAATTATTGCTTGGAAAAACGCGAAATCGGCCTTAAATTTGTACGTCGTGATTTTCTTTATGGAAATTCCGAATTTTTAAATGCTAAATCCGAAAATTAACTGATTTTTTAATTAAATCAAGAACCTGTTAATAAAATTTGTACTACTTGTCGAATTAGACCTCTAGCCGAATTTTCAAGAGTATAAATAATTAAAAAGTATTTAAAAAATACTTATATCAAATGCAGAGCGGCGGTTTGGCTACCAGCATTTCTAATATCATATATGCTCATTTTCAGTGTTTGGCGAAATGAAAATTTTTCACTGAAAAAACGTCAAAAAAATTTTTTTCACATGAAAAAATTTCATCGTTTTCGAAA
>SAUE01000521.1:22406-33735 GCA_009724625.1 Deladenus siricidicola
AGATACTGTTCTGTCTCTCTACTGATGTTCCTATTTTTCTGACGGTCTACCGTTCTAATTTTCTACTGCTGTCTCCGCTGTTCTGACTATCGTCCCTACTGTTCTGTTATTCCTATTGTTCTGTCTTTCTACTATTGTTCTTACTGTTTACTGCTGTCCGTACTGTTCTGTCTCTCTTCTAATTAACCTATTGTTCTGATTATTGTTTCTACTGTTCTGCATCTATTTATACTGTATTCCTATGTTATGTCTATCTACGTTTTTTGTTATTGGTCTGACTGTCTACTGTTGTATTTGTTGTTATCTCTACTATGTATTCTAGCGGACGTCCCTGTTATTCTAACTGTCCCTACTGTGCTTTCTCTCTACTGGTGTCCTTACTGTTATGATTGTTGCCCCAACTGTCCTGTCTCTACTGTTATTTCTACTGTTCTGTCTCCACTGTTATTCATATTTTTCAGTCTTTCTACTGCTGTTCCCATCGTTCCTGCTGTCTACTGCTGTCACTACCGTTTTGTATATCTGCTATTTTCCCTACTGTTCTGACTGTTTACTGCTGACTATCTTTACTGTTCTGACTCTGCTATTGTCCGTACTATTTTGTCACTACTGTATCAACTGCTGTTCCTACTTATTGTTTTGACTGCTGTCCCTGCTGTTCTATTCTGCTGTTCCTACTTATTGTTTTGACTGCTGTCCCTGCTGTTATCTCTTCTGTTCTGGCGGATTTCCCTGTTACTCTGACTGTCCCTACTGTTCTGTCTCTCTACTGCTATACCTATTGTTCTGATTGTCTATTGTTGTTCCCACTGTTCTGGCTGTTGTTTCTACTTTCCTGTCTCAACGGTCGTCCCTACTGTTGCTTCAACTGTTCTGTCTCTGCTGGTGTCCCTACTATAATATCTCAGTACTGTTGTTAATATTGTTCTGTTTCTCTACTGCTGTCCCTATATTCTGACTGTCTACTGGTGTTCCTACTGTTATGGCTGTTGTTCTAACTATACTACTTTCCCTACTGTTCTATCTCTGTACTGCTGTCAATGCTGTGTTATATTTTTACTGCTATCTCTACCATTCTAGCGGTTGTCTCTACTGTTCTGCATAAGCTGTTGTATTTGTTTCTGTGACTATTGTATCCCCTGACTGATCTGTATATTTGCTGTTTTCCCTACTGTTCTGAATGTTAACTGCAGACTATCTTTACTGTTTTACTGTTGTCATTACTGTTTTCGTTCTGATGTTATCTTTTCCTGCTCCAATTGTCTGCTTTTGTCGCGAACAATCGCGAGTTTCGCATTCAAACCGTCATACAATGCCAAACCTTTCAATCCACAAACGAACCCTTCCTCTTTTCGCCTCACTCTTCACTTCTTGTGGCGGAACCGCTCAAACACAGTCGCTTCTACATTCTCTCGTCTACTTTTGTCCCGTGTCCCTTTCGTTTAACGCTTCCTCTTGTTCCGTTCTCGCTCCCGACTCGAGGATCAATAAGGTTTGTATTTATTATTGTTATATAATATTTATTGTGAATAAATCTATTTGTTTAATTACATTGTCTCCTACACCCCTAAATTCTCCCCAATTCACGGCTAACAAATAGGTTAGACGCGACACAGCGAGTGGTTTACCCCTTCCTCTGGTATTTTGAGTTCTTACCCGTATAAACGTTGCTATCCTATCATTTTCTTCCAAATTTTTCTTCAAAATTCTATCATGACCGACGTTTTTGAAGCCTCAATCACCAGAACCAACAATGAAGTCAAAGAATTCTTAAAAGATGAACAAATAAATTTGGAAATCGAAGAATCTGACAGTCCAATGTTATTCCCTATTTTCAAAAATCGCTTGCGTTCCATCACCCGTAAAGAGAATAAACTCTCTCGATTCCTCAATGATATTTTTTCCAAAAAAAAATGATATTTTTTCCAATTACCGAGATTGGGTCGATTTACGTAAAAAGATGACCAAAGTTGAACGAGATGAAGATATTCGTTTTTCTCTCTTTTCAAAAGAAAATGATTTTCTGGAAACCAAAACTTTCCTCGAAGATTTCATAGATGAAATTCAATTTTTTAAGAAAACTTTATCCGAGAAAATTAAACAAATGGAAAATTGCCAAACTCAAATAAATGTCTCAAACCCGCATCTTAATCCTACCTTTTCCCTCCTTCCCCATTCCCAACCGATCAATCTTCCAAAATTACAGTTACCCACATTTGACGGAGATATTTTAAAATGGTAATCTCTTTGGGATCGTTTTAAGTTTGCCGTTCAAGAAATTGATTCAGACAGACTCCCACCCGTCCTAAAATTATCCCACCTTTTAAATTGTCTCCAAGGGAAAGCGTTAGCTGTGATTTCAGGTCTTTCTATCGAAAATGCTAGTTATGAGATCGCAGTAAAACTCCTTACTACCGAATTTGGCAGAGAAAATGTTATTCGAAACACTCTCTACACCGATCTCCAGAATCTATCTCCCACCAATGGTAGCAATGAAAATTTACGAAAATTCATAGAAAACCTGGAACGCATCTTGCTACAATTGGAGAGCCTTGATCACTCGTCCATTTTTCTCAATATCAAGAAAAAGCTGCCTTTCCCGCTTCTAAAAGAAATCTTTCCCCAAGGAGATCTCTCTGAACAGACAACCTCAATTCTTCGACAAAAATTAAAAATTGTTTTACATCGAAATGAAGACTTTGATCGTGTAATAATTCAAAATCGTCATGAACACCAAACGTCTCCCAACAATTCCACCTTCCAAAGACAACCCGAAAATTCCCCCGAATCTTTTTTCAACCAAAATCCTCCCCGTACCCAATACCGTCCGCATATTCAAAACAATTTCCAGTCAAATTCTCCGACGAATAACAGCAATAAGATTTCACTTCCCCAATCTTCTCCTCCTCCGAGTTTTGAAATGCCTCAAAGCTCCGGTACTGCTCTTATGAATTCGACTCATTCCAAAGGTCTAGAAAAGGTTTTATTGAAGTGTGTAAAAGTTCAAGTTTCAAACCCCAACGATCCCAATTCCAAATTGGAAGCTCTCGCCCTTCTCGATGACGGAAGTACGGATTCCTACATCTCATCTTCTTTTTCGAAACGTCTCGCCCTCTCTTCTAAATCTCAGACCAACCTGAAATTAGGAACTTTGAGTCAAAAAGAAACTGTCGAATTTCGCAGTCATCTTTCCCTCTGAACCGAAACCTAAACCTTAACAATTTAGTCCCATCATTCCTCAGTCAAAAAAGTATAAACCCCCGAAAAAACGAAACTTGGCAGCAAACCCTCCAAAAGCGATCAAAACCCAGCTCTCGGGCACAAACCTAAATTTCTCCAGAAATTTATATAAATCAAGTTCTCAAACCCCCAACAAAACCAAACAGAATATTCCTTCCCACCAACCTCTGCCTCCGACAAAAATTTTCGTAAAAAAGTCAATAGCCAAATCCTTAAAAACCCAGCCTTTGAAAAGAATAACTCTTCTAAACCTATCTAAAAAAAAACTAAACCTATCTAAACCTATCTTCTAAACCTATTCCCCTCAAAGATGTAAGATTTTCCCCTGAATTCTTATGGACTCTAAGCTGCAATTGGTCAACGTGGTGCGAAACACAATTGAGCGGAAGACGAATGGCGATCGATGCACGTCGAATCGGATGATGAGACCCTTTGCCGAGAACACGACATAATAAGATAAGTAAAATAATATTAATTATAGAATTGCAATTTATGTATTTTCTGTGTTTTTTTCTATCTTTTGTTGTGACTCTTTGTCTTCTTAGCCCCTTTGCACTGGGAGCGTCGCGCGTTACGCGAAAATTTTATCCTATTTCCCTTGTAATTTCTAACTTCTAAATTCTCCCGTTCCTTCCACTCCCACCTTTCAACTCCTTCATGTGGCCGTTGCGCGGGGAGTGTCGCGAACAATCGCGAGTTTCGCATTCAAACCGTCATACAATGCCAAACCTTTCAATCCACAAACGAACCCTTCCTCTTTTCGCCTCACTCTTCACTTCTTGTGGCGGAACCGCTCAAACACAGTCGCTTCTACATTCTCTCGTCTACTTTTGTCCCGTGTCCCTTTCGTTTAACGCTTCCTCTTGTTCCGTTCTCGCTCCCGACTCGAGGATCAATAAGGTTTGTATTTATTATTGTTATATAATATTTATTGTGAATGCATCTATTTGTTTAATTACATTGTCTCCTACACCACTAAATTCTCCCCAATTCACGGCTAACAAATAGTTTAGTTGCGACAACATTCCGATAGTTCTGTTTCTATACTACCGTGCCTACTGTGCTGACAGTTATCAATACTGTTATGTCTGTTGTCACATTGTTATTGTTGACACATTTGTTGTTCTGATTCTCTACTGCGTTCTCTACTGTATGTCATTGTCCTTAACGTTCTTGTTATGCTTTTTTCTATGTTTCTGTGGTTACAGTATTGTTTTCATCCCACGACTTGCGGCTTTCTCTCTGATATACATCAAATCAAATAATAAGTGCTTATTACTTGATTTCGGTTCTTTCTGTCTCTTGTCCCTTGATTCCTGTTCTTTCTGCCTTTCCTGAATTCTGTTCTTTCTGTTTCTCTTGAATTTTGTTCTTTCTCTTTCTCCTGCATTCTGTTCTTTCTGTCTTCTGTCTCTTGATTCCTGTTCTTTCTGTCCCGTGAATCCTGTTCTTTCTATCTCTCTTAATTTTTTTCTTTCTGTCTGTTGTCTCTTCTGATTTCTGTTCATTCTGTATGTTCTCTCTTCCAATTTTTGTTCAAGGCACAGCCCTGCTCAAAATATATTTTAGCCAAAAATTAAATCACCCTGAAATACACAAAAAGAAAAAGAAATTTAAAATGTCTTCACTAAATTCCGTCTAACTCTGAATTTTCAAAGCCAGAGGTCAAAATACGTGTATATTACAGTAAAAATGTATTTTCAATTTTTTTTGCTAAATATAGCATGTTCAGTGCTGAATTCAGCACTGAAACTCGAAATGTATTTTTAGTGAACACACAAAATACATGTATGTCACACACAAAATGCATAAAAAATGTATTTTCAGTGTATTTTCCCAATTAAGCATATTCACTTTAGTCCAACTCTGAATTTTCAGCCCCAAAGCTCGAAATGTATTTTTAGTCAAAACACAAAATACATGTATGACACAGGTAAAATACAAAAAATGTATTTATGTCATTTAACTAAAAATGTATTTTCATCAAAAAAATAAATTTTCAATGTATTTCATGAAAGAAGAGAAAAAACCAGTGATTGGAAAAAGTTCATGAACTGAACTTTTTTCACGAAAAAATTAGCTTTTTTCATGAATCGAAAAAGTTCTTGTCAACATGAACTTTTTTCCGGTTCATCTTATAAGTTCATGTAAACGCGAACTTTTTTCATGTTTCGAAAAAAACTTTTTTCATTTTTCCAAAAATAGCATTTTTTCATGAAAAAATTGGGACCCGCGCCTGGTCAGAACAAAAAGTGAGGAACAAATCAAAAAACGTTTCCTTTTATTTCAGATTCTGAAAGCCAGTCACTGAAAGCCCCTGAGTAGTGAAATTCAGCTCAGTTCAGCCAACAGTCATTGAGAAAATCCCCGGAGAGTTATTATTATAAGGGATTGACCTTTTTCAAATTGATTTGAACTGACGATTTAAACTTTTTTTTTCAATCTGATTTTGTAGTTCTTTTTTTTGAAAAAAACCCTGATGCACAACAATGTGCTTTGACTTGAATTTCAACTTTATCTTTTCGTTCTTAATGTTATTTTGTAATATTGTTATATGTAAGTTTGCCAATTATTTCTTTAAATAAACAATAGAATGGGTGCACCATACATAGAATGTAAAGGCCAACTTGTGAGCAAATAAAGGACAAGACCAAAGCACATATAATATTCAGTTGTTTCAAAAGTATTGACCAAAAGTTTGACGCTTCGCTGTAAGCCCAGAACTTTGGGATGTGTTAGTGTACCCTGCGGCCACAGCCACTCTGGATGGGTTATTGTAATTGTCCGGTGCCAGCGCGTTTTGTCAAAAAATGAAAAAACGCGCGTTTGTCAAAAAATGACAGAACGCGCATTTGTCAAAAAAATGACAACTTAAAAAATTCAGGATAATGCCTAGCTTAACCTCTCCCCCCCCCCAGAATTTCGAAACTTTTTTTAAGTTTCGAGACCAGTTTTAGGCTAAGTAATGTTTCGGCCTAAGTCTCAGGCTCCGCATAGCCATGAGACTTGCCTACTCGCCTAAGGCTCCGCATAGCCATGGGACTTGCCTACTCGCCTAAGGCTGAATTTAGTGAAAAAAGAACTCTCCGTTCTTTCACTCTCCGTTACTAGTTTTTTCATTACATGACGCCACTCGCTTTTTGGGCGTAAATTTTAAATTTCTACCTTTGGCGCAAATTCAAATTTGAATTTTTCAACTTATATGTTAACAATTTAAATACGGTATTAATTACGATATACGGTAGACGGCATGCAAACCTAGGGATACATATACTTAAATAAAAGCTCTCGACGAGACAAATCTAAAGAAATTAAATTCGAGTTCATGTAAGTCACGTGAACGTCACGTGACTTACGTGAGCTAAAAAAGTGATTACGTGAAAAAGTTTGATACGTCATTCGATTCCTCACGTCAAGAGGATTCTTTTGAGTATAGACATTGGTATGTTTAACATACCGAATACCGAGTTATAGTGCAGAAACGCCAATACCGTATCTCCGACTACAGTATTCCGATCGGTCCATCGGGCGGGACAACTCTATGGGAGATGCCTCTGGCACAAATTTCAGCCCGATCAGCACAGTAGTTTTGGCTGGGCAAATCGGACATAAAAGCGTCATACCGTTTTTAGAACCATATTACGGTACCTACAGTACGTTACAATAATCTGATCGGGCTGAAACTTCAGACTTAAGCTTTCTAGGTGGGCGGACGTCGATCCTGAAAGTTTCAGCCTGATCGGACCACTGCATCCCTACTAGGCAGGCCTACTATACCCAGGAAAGAGCGAGCTTCTACTGGACCGAAAATCAAATTGGCGCAATTTTTTTGACAAACACACATTTTTTTACAAACGCAGGTTTTGTCAGTTTTTTTTTTTTTGACAAACGCGCCGGCCACGTAATTGTCCACCGCTGCCACAACCATGCAAGCCAATCTAATTTAACCGTACCCGATTTCTCAACAATAACTGAAAGTCCAATACTCCGGGTGGTAAACTTTGGTTACATTTTGTTGAGGGGATTTTCCTGGTTGGCCACAGCGAAGCCCGAAACTTAAAAAAAAATCAATATGTCCGACGGATACGCCGGATTCACTTGAGAGTCAACCTGATTCTTTATTTCATTTACTAAATTTTTTATATTTATCCATTTGTTATAAAAGTTTTCAAATTTTTAAAAATTAAAGCGCTAGAAAAGTTTCTGATTTTCCTTCACAGGCGCAACCTGCTTTTGCCAAGTAAAAGTGTAATTTTTGAAGTCTGATCGTAAAACTTTGACAAAAGAAAATGTTCAGCTCAATTAATTTCGAATGACGATAAATGTTTCATGAAATAATCCCAAAAAATACCAAAAAAAAACTGCAAAAAATTCTTTTTTTGATGATTATTTACTCATGAATGCCTTTGCTGAAGTTCACACAAGCCAACCCGACTAAACAAAACCCAATTCGGGTATGGAGTTGTAAAATAAAGAAAAAATTAATATATTATATTTCACCTTTTTTTTAAATACAAACATTTTATAAGTTTAAACTTACACCTTTTGCAACAATTTCCGGTTTAAAAACTTCCAAATACTTTCAAATTGTCAATTCATCGAATCTTCAAAGAGAAAAAAAAGTTTAAATTGCCAATTGGGAATGTTTGCAATGAAATTAGTTTAATTAGTAGAATGCGAAACCACCTGTTTACTTTTACATTCCCTTTTTTTAGTTTAGTCAAAAATTTAGAATTAGCGACAGAAAATTGAAGTTAAAGCCGCTTTAAGTTGAACCGGTTCAAGTTAAATTGGTAAGCCTGACGTTTTGAACCGCTTTTCAAATGTAGGTGATTCAATTTCTAATCGCTTTTCAAATTTTCATCAATTTTTTGCTCAAATTTTCATCCGTCAATCTTTTGCTCAAAGGCTTTGTGGTCATTTTTATGGTGCAATGTCATCTCTTAAAGAGTGGGGAGTTTTCTAAAAAAATAATAAAAAAACCTCAATGCGCCATTTCCTAAAAAGCACAACAAATAAAAAAATGCTAGAATTACAATTATGTGTTGGGGGTGTATCTCTCCAAAGTATTGGATTTTTGGTACTTCTGCCGTTTGTCGACCTTACCTGAGGTTTTTTAGGAAATGACAAACACATTCATATGCGCTTGGTTTGGTTGTGAAATAAGTTTTTTGCACTTTTTGTTAATATGATCGCGTGTGGTTTAAAACTATTTCATGATTGTACATACATATGTGTCGCGAACGAAAAAAGAGAAACTTAGGAAATCTTGTGGATGTCCACGTAGCTCAGTGGCAGAGCTTGTCGGGGACGATACATTTTTTTGCTTTCTCTCTCGACATTTCGGTCTGATTTAAGGGTCTAGAATTTTAAGGCGCAAAGCGCGTTTATCGGTTCAGTACGATTCTTGTGCGCACAGCACAATATGTTCGTATGCCATTTTTGAACCTACGTTTATTTCATTTTTGTACATATGTATGTTTGTGTTTTATTTTTGAACATAAGTTTGTTTCATTTTTATATGTTTGTGTTCCGTTTTTAACCATAAATTTGTATTTTATTTTTGTATGTTTGTTTCTCACTTTTTATGTATTTGTTTCATTTTTATGTGTACGTGTATGTATGTAGAATGTCAAAAAATGCAGGTGCACTTTTTCACACACACACACACACACACACATACACGTTTTACGTGGAAATGGCCGCCTCCGTACAAGAAACATTTTTTGGCACCAAATAAAAATGATTGATGATGTTTTATTTTTTATATATCTTTTTTTTCAAATTCCATATTTCACTTTTAAAATTCTTTTTGGCAGTTAGCAAAACGAATTCGGATGTCATTCTTTATCCTATTTACAATTAGCTGGTTGGTTTCTTCCAAAAAAACACATTAAAAAATTAATTAAAGCTCACAACAACTTTCTAACCGTGCGAGGTCATCTCCTAAAAAACCTCAGGTGGGGCGTTTTTTTAAAAACCTGAGTGCGTCATCTCCTAAACTACCTCAAATTTTTAAAAAGCTACTGTAAAATTCCAAATATGAATTTTAAGTTGGAGTTGTTGTTAATTTATTTAGTCGGGGAATAACTTTTTAACAAAACAACCTTAATCAACCAAAATAATTTTCATTATTATCGATGACCTTTTGCTAACGCGTAGGCAATTGCAAAATTTAATTCCATAGTGAAAAGTTTTTTCTGCTATCGCATGATCAGAGACGTATGGGCAAGTCTTGATTTTGGTTGAATTCCAGCAGCAGGTGTGACCAATTTTCTAACTTTTTAAATTTTTCCTATTTGGTGCGAATGGTTGAAAACTGTCTCCTAGACAATGATAATCTTATCGGAAAGTTCCCGAGACGATTGGAGAGGATCTTTGTCAGGAGTGCTTGAATATTGTCGTTCTTGGTTTTCCAGGGCCTGCCGGCATATATGTGTCGCTAGATCAAAATCGTTAACACAACTGCTAGCAGACATGTACAGATGCCGCTTGATCACCAAATACACCACAAATGTTTTTAGCGGCATTTGTTGCCTGGCTTCCACGGTGAAACTCGAAGAACATGCAAGAACGAATAACGAAATTTTTAAAAATCATGTTTAAGTAACCAAAAATGTTTTTTAAACAAATTATGTAGCAACATAAAACTTTTTTCTCGACCTCATATTTTTGTCTAATATATTTGCTTTTTAATTCGTTTTCAAATACAATGGATATAATTATACAGAAAACACGAATGTAATCAAATTTACAAAAAAAAAATAAATTTTAAAAATTATTACCAGATTGTGCATCTTGCAAGCTTTGGATCCATAAAAATTTCTTAAAATTTAAAATAAATGCAAAATTTTTAAAATTAGCTTTTTAAAAATTTGAGGTTTTTTAGGAGATGACGCACTGAGGTTTTTTTAAGAAACGTATTGTCGTTCTTGGTTTTCCAGGGCCTGCCGGCATACCTGAGGTTTTTTAGGAGATAACTTAGCACCCTTTCTAACCAAAAAAATGGGCATGCAGTTACAACTGTATAGTAACGAAATTATCCGTATCACTTGTAATCACATTCACAGACTTTTGCATGTATTGAGTTTTTTTAATCGGTTTGGCATATTTATTTATTTTTCTTTTTGCAGAAAATGCCTCAAAGAAGCAGCCGATACAGCGCCACAACAATGCCACTTTTCGCCCTTTTCGCGTGCATTATTTGCTACGTCGAGTGCAGACTGATGCCTGGCGAGTCTGCCACCGCCGCGCTCGACCCGCGGCTGCAGGCCGCGCTGCTCAAAGCCAACAAGGACAGACAGACGCAAATTCTCGTCGACTGCGCGTCGCCCACTGGCACCGTCAGTAGTAAATGCTCAAGTAGGATTGATATTTTCTTTACGCCTCAACAATTTGCTTTATTTTTTAAAGTAATTTTGATAAGTTATCCAATTCGTCAGAGATGCTATTTTTAATATACCTCTGTTATACTGCTTTGGTAATGTATAGCCTCTCGTCTATTTTATTTTCAGCTGATTGCGATAATCGCACTAAATCCAAAAACAAAAATATGTAAGTACAGTGCTGGACATAATTATGAGTCCACCCAAAATTTTTTTTTCAAATTTAATTTTTTTCTGAGTGAATATATTTTTTTATATAAAATTAGTAATTTGCAATGTTTTTTATGATTTTGTAAAGTTTCAGCTCAATTCGTCGCAAAATATCTGAAAAAATCTTGGGAGAAACAATTCTTTGATTTTTAGTGTGTGTTTGCAACTTGGACATAATTATGAGTCCACCCCAAAAAACATAGCGTTTATTAATCATAGCAAAACATTTAATGCAGAAAAACTAAATTAATAATACGTAGCACTTCCATTAATGTTAATGACCTGAAACAATCGAGTATTCATACTCAAATTCAAATTATTCAGATCCGCGTTCGTAATTGAGTCCCAAGCGCTTAAAACAGCGGTTTTGAGCAGTTGTATGGTATCATAACGACGCGTACCACCATAAATATGGCGCATCATGAGCCCCCAAACATTTTCAATTGGATTTAAATCCGGCGAACAGGCCGGCCAATTCAGGGTTTCAATTTGTC
>SAUE01000522.1:63188-74699 GCA_009724625.1 Deladenus siricidicola
TTTTTTGATTTGATTTTTTAAATTACATGAATATATTCGGATCATACATGGACAAGGGGGTTTTGACCCCCCCCCCCTTATTTCGTCGTTTACGAAAATTTTTGGCAAATCACTTCGTAACGTCGAAAATCACTCAAAAATGCAATAAATTACTACGAAATGAAATTTTTTCGTTTTTTTACTTTTTTTTTCCCTCAAGCCGGCCCCTCTCTCCTTTGATTCGGATTCGGATTTTGTTACTCGGAATTTTCAATTTGAATAGTTTTTTCTTTACAGATTTCCGATATTAGCGGCGAGAGCGGTGAAGAAGATGACGGAGGCGGGAACGGAGCGGCGACGACCGCTGCCTACAACAGCGCCGATCGCGCCGAAAAAATTGCCGCGCTTGTGTGCTTAGAGGCGGAGCGCGGCGAAGAAATTAGCAGCGATGAAGACGACGACGGCGAGCTTACTTCGGATCGGGACCACGGAAAATTTCGCGCTAAACGCGGCGCGGCGGCCTCCGCATCGTCGTCGTTGATAGAGGCGGAGAGAAAGGCGGCCAAAAACTTGGAGGATGGTGAGATTGACGATTTGGAGGAGGGCGAATTGAAGTCGGACAGTGACGACGAAATCGCCGAGATTAAGGAGGTAATAAAGTTTTTCGAGGCTAAAAAATATTGGGAAAATGTAGGATTTTTGCATATTAAAATACATTTATTTCTCGAGGATTTTTATTTGAGTTATTTAAGAAAATTTTTATAAAAAATGGTTTTTATGGATTAATTTTTGAGCGTCATAGTCAATGGCTTCCATGGTGATGGCCCAGAAATTTGAAATTTTCAAGGGCTTTCAGTTTTTTTTTCCAAAGATTGACGATTGTGGTGTTTTTAGAACGATTTTGACTAATTTAAAAAATTTCAAAATTAAAAATTAAAAAATTTCAAAAAAAATTAAAAAATTTCCAAAAAATTAAAAAAAAATACATTAACTATTTCGATTCGAAATCTATGTTTATGTCCATGTGAAATATTTTGCTAGGAAAGTAATATTTTTATTTCAGGAATATCCACAAATCTACGCTTCGGAGGCTGCGGACATCTCTCCACCGGCCGTCGCCTACCATCACCAGCCTCAGCACTTTTACCAACAGACTTCAGGCCCGCCGCCGACGCTTTTTCTGCCGCGTGCGTCGGAACGATCGCCGGATTGTGGCGTTTGTCGTTTTTATTTGCGCGGCGCGTGTACCTGGGGCGAAGGCTGCAAATACTTTCACCCTCCTGACTCGGTAAGCGATGGCCTTGACTAACGTATTTTCAATAATGGGACACACTTATAAATTAAAAAAACTTTTTTAATGGCTTAGGCGAAACTAAGAACATATTTGTTTGTGGAAATTAAAAACTAAAATAGTTATAAATTTAAAGTTGAAATCTGATTTGGTTGCAATTAATAATGATTTTTATACAACCAAAAATAATTTTTATTCTATCAAAAAATTTTTTTATTTAACCAAAAAATTTTATCGCCAAAATTTCAATTTTTGCATGGGAGAAATAAAGGAATTATTGAAAAATTATTGGGTTTGAGGGGAGGGTGTGTGGAGCGGATTCTCCTACTTGCTTCCCCCACTCTTGGAGTTCTTGCAATTATCGAATGAGCGGATGTTGACCAGCGCTACTACTTTACGTAATTGGCGAGTTTTGCGTGACTAGAAAATTAAATTTTTAGGAAATTTCTTACTACTCTCAACTCTTTCGTCAGCAGCGCCAGCAGCCTTTTGTTCAGCCGCTGCTAATCGTGAATAGCGCGGATTTGCCGCAGTTGGGCGCTCAGCTGCAACAGAACAACACTAACAACACCACTGATACCACTCACCAACAACACTACAACATCAACGCTAAAAACAACGGCTTTGGTAATGGCAACTTTCAAAACCAACAACAGTCTAACCATCATCATTACTCTACGCCTCAACAGCCACTGCCGATCTATCTCACATCGACGACGAAATCGGAGGCGGCGCGTCCGCCGATTTTGCCTCCCGCGGATTCCGGCAATCGACGCTCCGGTTTTGGTTCTAGCACGTCTTTTGGTGGTGGGAAATTTAAGCCTTCGGCTGCTATCATCACAGCTGGTGATGGCGCTGGCGCTGAGAACACGACTGAGTCGGCGTGGGAGCGCGGCTTGCGTCAGGCGCGCGAACTTGTGCGCAAACAGCAGCGCCACAGCGAAGGCGTCGACAGCAATAACAGCAGCTACGGTACCGGAAATGGTTGTGGTAAGGATGAGACGAAACATGATCGTCGAGAAAGGTAATTTTTGATATTATTTTATTTTTTTTTAGTTTTACTGAATATTCTTTGTTATATTCAAAAGGTCTTGTTTTAATAATTTTATTGGATTTTTTTGTTTTTGCTGCCTAAAATTGAAATTTGAGCAATTTCTTTTCTTTTCAAGGCAAAAATTTTGTTGAATATTGTTTTCGAAATTTTTTAGTATTATGTGAGGAGAAGAAGTGGGGGCATTTGTGAGAAAAGGAATAAAAAAAGAAGTGAGTAATGGCACTAAGCCCCCAAGAGTAAGGTAAAGCCCCCAATGTATATAACGAAAAGGCTGACAAAAGACTTTATTGCAAAAGTGTTGATATTTTAAAGTTTTAGACGCGAAAGTCATGGCGAGGCGAGAAGCGTCAGCCGCGAGTCCTCTAGCAACGACGGACGCGATCGCTCATCGGAGAGCGGCAAGCGCGGTCGGCGTGCTAGCAACGAGAAGCCGACGGTGGCGTCGGCGGTTGTCGTGGTGAAACAGCACGCCACCGACTTCTTCCTCGAACGGCCTACGCTGGGCGACGAGCCGAACGACTGGGGGTATTGTACTTTTTATGTGACTATACGATTATTCTTGTTAATTCTTCTTCTGACTTTGTAACATTTTTTATATCAAGTTTTTCGGATTTTTTAACAAAAAATAAATAATTCCGAGAGACAATTAGAAAATTGCAGCAAACGCGGCAGGAGCTACAGCAAGTCAAAAAGCGCGGATCGAAGGCGATGTTCGTCGGACTCGAGTGACAGCGACAATTCCACTAGTAGGAACTCCCGCCATCACCGCAACGATCGTCGCAGGCAGCACTCGCCCGACAATCATCGCCAGCAGAATGGCCGATTCGGCGCTGGACGCGGCCGCGCCGGCCGCAATTCCTCGCAGCAGAAGGCGGCGGCGCGCAAGAACGCCGAGAAGTTCTTCGAGGAGAATGCGGAGGACGCGCCGGCCGCCTATCGTCTTGACGATAAGGCGACGGCGAAAAAGGGTGAGCTATTTTTTGAATGATTTTTTTATTAAGCTAAAACTAAAAATTAATTTTTTTTTTTGTAGATTTAGTCCTGTATTCTAACAATTTTATCCAAATTTTGAGTTGCGTCCTGCAAACCAGCCATACTGTGTGAGGATTAATTGATTGAACATTAAGCCAAAAATCAAAACTTTTTTACGATTTGCGTTAAAAATTGCATATCTCTTCTCATCAGAACTGCCTCATTTTCTAATTATGACATTATTTTTTTATTCGTTAATAAAAATGTTTCTTGGTTTTTTAATGTTTTTGTTTATTAAAAATAATAATTTCTAAAATAACTTTAGCTGATCGATTGCGTGAAGGCCGAAAAACGAAAAGTTCTTCGTCGTCCAGGTCAAGATCGAGGTTGAGATCGTCGTCTAGCTCTTCCTCTTCCTCATCCACAGGCTCTTCCTCATCGATGAGTTCGTCGCGGAAGAAGAAGACACGTTCACAACGGTCGGTCTCTCGTCGATCGTCGCCGAAGATTGCGTCGAGAAGACGTCGCAGCGTATCTAATTCTTCAAATTCGCCGCCACCACCACGAAAATCGTCTAATTCTGGTAGAAGATTTTTTCAAGTAAATAAATGGATTTTTGATAAGATTTT
This sequence comes from Deladenus siricidicola, assembly GCA_009724625.1. NCBI lineage: Eukaryota > Metazoa > Nematoda > Chromadorea > Rhabditida > Sphaerulariidae > Deladenus > Deladenus siricidicola. The sequence continues at coordinate 67,114 of SAUE01000522.1, forward strand.
CAAATAGGTTACTTAAATAAATTAAAAAAAGGTGATGGGTGTATATGAAAACTTACTTTGTCATAAAAATGTGCTAATGAAATACTTCGTTCGTTTGGAGTATATGGGATTTTTCTTTTACAAGCTTTGAGATCACGGTAGTCACATTATTGACCAGAAAAAATTTTTGAGTAGAGAACCATTTGGTTCTTTTTTTGGGGTGGGGGAGTCGACATAATGTTATTTTTGCTATTTTTACTTGAAATTTTATGGTTTTGGAGGAACACAACAGCGATCTCCTTTCTGGTGGCTGAGGGCTTTTTTATGCGTTTGTCCAAAATTTACTTACTTTTTTGTGGTGAGGAAGACCCTCAGGAGGGGATGGGATCCCTTTTTTCAACAAATTTTTGTATTTGTGAACCTTTAATAATTTCCAAAAATAAATTGCATTTGTTGATATAATTAAGTGAAAAATTTTTGTTGCAGAAGGTGTGTCATCTCGTCGCTCATCAAAAGTTGTCAGTCGCAACGAATCGCCACCGAAGGTCGAGGCTATCAGCTCTTCCTCCGACAGCGAAGGCAGTGGTGCTGAGGACAAGGCGAAAAAAATTGAAAAGAACGAAAGGAAAAAATCACAGGATAACGGTAATCTTTGCATTTTTATTTTGATGAGTTTGCCCAAATTTAGCATTTTTTGAATGGCTTATGAGTTACGAAAATAATATTTCGCACAACCCTGCTTGACGATATATTTTTTAAATTAATATTTTTGTTGTTCCAATCTTTATGGCAGTAAATTTGGTGTTAAATTATTGATTTTTTAAATGAAAAGTAATGTTTTTCAGCGTTGGGGGAAAGTGACGAGGCAAAGAAGCGCAAACGCGACGAACTTATGCGCCAACTCAAATCCATTGAGGACGCCATCGAGAAGAAACGAAGGAAGATCAAGGCTTGAATTATACGGTGGCTTTTGTGTGTCTTTTTTAATTGTTTGTTTAAGAGCGGTTTTCTACTCGTAGGACAGCGTTTTTCGTTTGTTGCTGCTATCGTTTTTCGTCTATTTTTTCCACCTTTTCCGATTTTTTGTTTCAAATGTTAAAAAAAATCAAAATATTATGTGATTTTTTAGACAATTTTAGAGGATTTGCGCCTTGATCTTTCAGTTGAGCCTGTGTTATTTTCGCCTTTTACGCCTCTTTTTCTGTATGTAATTATTGTGGTTTTTACCGTATGGTAGCGCGGTGGTCGGTGTGAGTGGCCCGCTGTGGCCAGCCAGTATATAGTTTTTATATGTTTTCATGGGAATTTAAATTTATTAGAAATTATATGCCAGCCAACCACTCGAATACTTTACAATTTTGCGCAAAATTTTATAAAAAAAATTCAAAAAAATAGCAATGAAAATTTTTACATATAACTTTTGCCCAGAAAATGTAAAGTATTCGGCCTTAATTGGTTTAACTTTTTTTGTTCTATTATTAATTCCTCGCGATTTCACTTAATTTCCCCCTCCCCTCCTACACTCCCAAAAAGTGATTGACATATTTATGTGATATCTATCGACTTATATGTGTATCTGAACAAATTCAAACGTTTGTGGGCTACTGCTAATAGAAATGCCATTTTAAAAGTGTCCAATTTTCAACAGTTTTTATGATTTCGCATTTTTGAAATTAGTCTCCGCTTAGAAAGTCTTTAATAAATTTCGGTTTTTTCGGTCACGGACTTTTTTCAATTTATCGAATCAAATAAGTTTTGATCGAATGGAGTACACTTTGATTTTTGGTCGCGAGACTAATCGTTGATGAAGTTTAATAGAATATAGTCGCACCGACAATTGATTTACAGTAATTGAGGTAATATGTAGTAATACCATATGTATGTAGGGGTAGTAGGAAATAATTGCCAATTTTAATTGCTTTCTTTTCCGAAATTTTTATCTTTAAAATGTTTTGATGAAAATTGGGCCACAATTGTCCCCCCACTTACTTCTGTGTACCGTATTTGAGGAAGCTGGAAAACGGTGAGAGCCTTCATTTTTCGTAATACCGTTGTTCCTTCACAGACAGACAGTCAGTCCTCTCTTTATATTGTTTATAATAAAACGATTATTGCTTAAATTATAATATTAAATGTGTTATTATATGTTTGTTATAGGCTTCTTTTTTCCATATGATCATCTGGGACGGGAAAATTGGTAGTAGATTTTTGAGAGTATATTGGCAAAAAAGGATTCGCTTTTTCATAGAGAACTACATAATAATTTATTGCTTTATAATCACTTGTTTTTGTTGGTATTAATTTTATGTCTTTGACTAAACATTTATTATTAAATATGTATTTTTCTTCGACCAAAAAATATTTATGTAAATGTAAATTTCGAAAAATAATTATGTTTTGATTTTTTATGGAATAAATACCTTACTGAAGTTTTGTGTGCTCATCGAAAAGTTGTATTCAATGCGAAAAAAATTAATTTTTGAAAATTTCATAGCCTTTGAATGGAATTTGGCTCGAGAAAGAGAAAAATTGGAATGAATTTGAAATTTTAGCGGAGATTATTACTTATTTTTTGAATGAATCGTCCCGGCCCGAGCCGCGACGCCTCTCCACCACCACCACGGGAATTGGCGGCGAGCGAGTTGAAGGCGATTACGGCCGACATCAAAGTCTTCAATTTTGAGAAGAACGCCAGCAAGCCGAAGAAGGTGCGAAAGCGGAAGGTGGAGAATCTAGTTCGACGTGCGGGTGGACTGAAGAAGCGGAAGGATTTGAAGTAAGTCGTTTCTGCGAATTGAGGTGGGGGAGGTAGGCAGAGGTGGTGGGCGATATGTTTTTTGGGACTCTTATTAGAATAACGAAGTTTTCCACTCTCCCGAGTATGTTATTCACTAAACATGTGGAGTGTATGAAAAATGTGCAAGAAAGATGCAAAAATTGGGGGACAGGGGGTAGTAGTCATGAAGAATCGTTTTTTTTATGAATTTCCCCCTGTTGAAAGTAACAAAAAACGCTACAACCAAAATCTTTCCATTGGTTCGTTGAGCAAATTTTTTTACAATTTTTATGATTTTTCCTACAGAAATATTCACTGTTCATCGAATAAATTTTTATTTCTCCTTTAATTTTTGTTTTGAATTAAAAATATTAAAAAACTTGAAAATTGAAATAAAATTTTTTTATACATAATCGGGTGTAATTGAACGTGATCTTGAATTAGATTCGATTTCTGGCTACACAAATCTAATTTTTATTTATTTTTCTTTATTTATCAAAAGTTTTTTTGTGTAGATACGCGGACTTCACTCCCCTCTACACGCTCTGGTGCGACTACTACCGCGCGCTGTTGGCACAAATGACGCGTCCGGACGAGCGCCTCCTCAAGTCGGACTTCCACGGCGCGCTCTTGCGCGTCCACAGCGCGCCCAACGCCTCGCAGGTTGGACTGCACGGGATCGTGGTGCACGAGTCGAAGTACACTTTCCAGATGATCACGAAACGCGACAAAGTTATTGGTCAGTTTTTAATCAATTTTTCTTTCTCAGAATTCTTTCAGAAAACAAAATTTAAATAATTTTAATAAAATGGGGTTGGGAAGGGTGAGGGGACAGAGGAACCCTCCACCCATACACATAGATAATTGTTTTTGGGAACTTTGAGTTTATTTTTTTTAGGAACTTTGAGATTTCCTTATGAAATTTTTTGGTTGTATTGCCCCACACCACGTAAAATTCCTGACGACGCCATTGTGGCCCTACCTACTCCGCTATTGTTACCTATGGTTTTCTCCCGCTATTGTTCTCGCAATTGATGGAATTTTTGCAGTGATTGCGAAGGAGGGCGCCACGTTTCAGTTCGCGCTGGACGGAAAGGTGTTTACGTTGTTCGGCGACGCGCTCCGCCAAAAACCCTTTCTACGCGGCAAAAAGCAACGCGCACTTCTCACGCTTCCCTTCTTGTTACCGTAGTATCTCTCTCTGCCGTATCCACACGGTGCTACCGTTATTACTGTCTCATTGATTTTGCTTTATGTATGAAATGTTTGTTATTGCGATTTTAGAATTTACGTAAATTTTGCATAAAATGTTTTTTGTTGATAGCAATTTTGTTGCATAAGGTAAACAAATTTAATAATTAAAAAAAACGAATTTTTTTTTCTTGTAATGTTTTAGAAATAAAAATAAAAATTTTTAATGAAATGTGTTAATAAAGTTTTACATTTTTTATTGATACTTTTAAAAATTAGAAAGAATTCTGAGCCGTTTCATGTGCAAATCTGAGAATTTGGGGCGAAGGAATTTGCAATTTGCGATTGCGGAACAATTAATGACCCTTTTGCATGTTATTAAATGCGATTTGCATGTTATTACATTAAAATAATAGCTTTCTACGTAAATAATAATACAAAATTCAATAGACTGGCATTGGGGTGCGATGTTTTTACGCGAGAAAATCAAAAAAGTTGAGAATTTGTGTGCGTTTGTCGTCGCGCGGAACGCGCCAACGACGACGCTAACGCCGCGTGCCGTCCTCGAAGAAAACGCCGCCGTCGAGCGCGCAATAGCGCGGGCAAATGCCGCTTTCGCCCTGTTGGCCGGGCTGGCCCGGCGCGCCGGACTCGCCGGGCGCGCCCGTCGGTCCCGACCGACCGGAGGGACCTGGCGGTCCTTGTGGTCCCTTTAATTTTTTTACAAATTTAATTTTGCCAATAGGCGTTTGGTTAATTAATTTTCTTACCGGTTGACCTTCCGCGCCCGCTCGTCCCGACTCTCCCGGCTCGCCCGGAGGTCCTTGTGGTCCCTAAAATAATTTGGAATAACTTGGATGTTATTTTGTTTTCACAAAACTATCTCTGCTAAGTGGTGTGTGTGCGAGCCATGAAATTATAAGCGATTACATTGTTTCAAAAGTATTGAACCTGCTTGCCGCTTCACTCTTTTCTGGTGGTTCTGGGCCATGCATGAAATTACACCAACGTTTACTCCTACACACTGTTTTTAGGATCTCAAACTGATTTCGGTTCAAGAACCCTATCGAACTGGCGGACAAAATAGTGCCCTATCCCACAGTGAAGCTTTTTTGGTCTCTGTATACGTTCAAACCAATCTAAAATTGACAAACGAACCGCTTCGCCGGCCGGTCCAGGATCGCCGGGCAGTGCTGGCGTGGGGATGGCTGGTCTTCCCGGATCTCCGCGTGGTCCGTCTCTGCCGATCTCTCCGGGTGTTCCGTTGGGGCCTGGTGGGCTGAAAAAAATAAAAAGTTCGTAGCTCAATATTAATTCGAGCGAGTAACAACAAGGGTTGAGACAAACCCTTGAGCGCCTGGCGGTCCGTCATTTCCCGGGCGTCCCGGATGTCCGGCCGCACCCGGGTTGCCGGGATCGCCCGGTGGGCCGGGCGGGCCCGCCTCACCCGGCGGGCACGGCAGGCACGGTGGCTCGGTGATCGCTTCGCAGACTCTAAAAAACATTTAATAAATTTTGGATAGAGACAAGAAGAAAAAAGGTGGAATTTCAACCAAACAAAACAACTTACGCCGGAGGTGGGCCTGGGAAGCCGGGAGCGCCAGGCGCGCCCGGCCTGCCGGGCATTCCGTTTCGGCCCGGAGCTCCTGGCAAACCTGGCAGCCCTGGCAGACAGCAGCCTGAAATTTTGGGCTTAAAGTGTTTATTTTTTATACATATTGTATTTACATTGCATACATCTCTAAAATATGCTCAACAAGGTTGGGCGCAATTCCATTTTGAGCCTCGGAATTCCGAATCCGTTGCTAGTCGAAAGAAAAGGAAATTTTCCAAAAGATTAAGCCGTGAAATTACTTCCGCCTAACTTTCGTGCTCAATTTTTGCAAAATGTTAGTGTGACAATTTGCAAAAGTTTGCAAAATGAGTTGGGAATGAATTCGCTGATTTGAATAATTTTTCCATACATATAATTATACGGTACCTTCGCATTGCGCGTTTCCGCTTCCCGCATTCGCGTAGCGCTTTGCGCGCTGAATGCTGGCGTTGTGAGGCGCGCCTTGCAGAAACGCGGCGCTCAAGAATGACGCGCCGAATGCCGCGTCACCGTCATGAGCGTCGTGGTGAGGGAATTTCTCGCCGCCATTGCTGCTGATAAAAGCGCGAAATTCCTTCATTTCCATCAACACTTCTTGCGCGGAGAGCTGAAAACAACTTTTTTGATAAAATATTCTTAATATTTCCCCGATAAATACAGTGGCGTGTAGGCACATAAATGTTTTCTGATACGGTAGCCATAAAATGTGATCAAAATATAAAATTTTTAATATCTTCGGCATACGTTAACTACAAATTTTGCTCTAAATTTATAAACGTATGTTCTATTGATATGCTATTGATTGGATACCGTATGCTTTTGATTGGATACCGTATGCTTTTGATTGGATACCGTACGTTATTGATGGGATTCGGTATGCTATTAATTGGGTATTGTATTCTATTGATCGGCTACGGTATGCTATTGATTGGAAACGTTACACTAAAAATTGAATGCGGTATACTATTGGTCAAATACGATTTGCAATTAATTTGGTTAAGGTAGTTATACGGTACCTTGCAGAAGTCCATTTCCTGCTGCACACGTGAGTTGACGCCGTTCACGTAGTTGTTGGCCATCGGTAGCGTGACGAAAACGGCGACGATTGTACACAATGATAGGGAGACGGCGGCGAACGCGACGATACGATAGGCCTTTTCGCGGATCGCGTAGTAACCGTAGCCACCGTCACCACCGTCACCGTCATCGCCACCGTCATCATTGTAGTCCGTGGAGAGAATCGACTTTTTGTCGTCCGCTTTTGCGAACATTCCTCTAAGATTTGTGGATGTGATATTAAATGAGATTATCAGAATGAGATTATCAAACGAGATTGATTAATGAGATTATCAACATGAGATTATCGAATGAGATTGAACATTTTGGCATATGGTAACTACACGTTTTGTTTTTGGTTTATAAACTGAAAATGATATTATCACTCAAACTTTTATCATTTCTTATATCATTTCTGATATACACTGAAAACTGTATGAAAATGTGCATTTATACAGATTTATACATATCAGATGATATCAGAAATGATATAAATGAATGATCTCATAAATCATCGATAAATGATATCAGAAATGACAAAAGTTCTCATAAATCATTGATAAGTTATATCAGAAATGAGAAATGATTTCAGAAATGTCATCATAAATGAAATCATTTATGTGATAAATTGTATCAGAAATGATGAATGATATCAGTCATCACTAACAAGCAGTATGACGAGCTTCTTATTATTACTGTAAATGCAAGTATGGGTGATGACGGTAACGACGATTGGAATGGAATGGAAGTAGTTGAGGAAGAAATCTGCCATTTATGCGACAAAATTATTGCTAACCATTCATTCCAAAAAATCAATTATTATTTTTATTATTATTTTAGTTTTTCGTTGGCTGTGGCTGTCTGTAAAAGGGGGGGGGAGGTGGGGGAAGAAAAATTGGAAGTGTTTGAATATGAACAATTTGTTCACGCTCATTTCGCTGGAAGCGATTTCAGAGTTTGCACGGTATCGTCAAAAATGCGGCGATTATC
>SAUE01000523.1:21941-33518 GCA_009724625.1 Deladenus siricidicola
ACGTCGTCTCTTGGGCGCAAACGCGTCAATGGGCGCGTCAATGAGCGCGTTATTTCAAATATTATGCGCATCAGCATACGGCGTGTCATACTGGAGAACGATATTTACGGAACCCGATTTCAAAGTTTAACCAACTTTTAGAAGTGTAATCGAAAATATTTTAGTAAGTTAGGCAATGCATTCGATGCAGAATTTCATTTTGAGTTGAATGACACGTTGGACTTTGTTCTAACTTAAAAAATGGTATTATTGAAAATTTTGCTTAAATGTGTAATATGTTTTATTTTTTAATAATAAAATTTTCTAAAAAAAGAATAAGAAGAAGTTCAACATGTCATTCAACGCGGAATAAAATTCAGCGTCAACTAGATTGTTTAAGCTTGTAAAATATTTTTATTTGAGATCAAAAAAATAGTTGAACTTCGAAATCCACATGTATTATATTTAAAAATTGGGGGAAATTTCTAAATAGAATATGCTGCTGGGGGCTCAGTCTGAAAATTTTTTATCGATAGGGGAGGATGGGCAAAGGTAATCTTGATTTTTGCATAAAATAAAAAATAATAATCACAATTCAATTTCTGGAATAAATAAATAAATAAATCAGAAAAAGTCAAGAAAGACGATCCATTTTAATCTTTCCTTTCTGGCTTTCGTTCTTTCTTTCCACCTTTGCTTTTGCTTTTTGCTTTTGTTTTTCGTTTGCCTAGCAAAAAGCCAAACTTTTATCAATAAGACCGAAAAAATTGAAAATATTTTATTTTATCCTTTAATTGTTGCTAGCACATTCTTTCTCTTCCGTTCTTTCTTTTTTCGAAAGAATAGGCTTTTTGATTTTAGAAAGCAAAGACTTTTTTGCTTTCCCTCTTGATTGTTCTCGGATGGCTTTGCCTTTTTTCATTGATTTGAATCAATAAAACATATTTATCAAAATTTTTATATCCTTTTTACCTTTCTTTCTTTCTTTCTTTCTTTCTTTCTTTCTTTCTTTCTTTCTTTCTTTCTTTCTTTCTTTCTTTCTNACCCCGCATAGCCTCGCTCTTTATTCCCAAGCCATACCCATACATTCATCCTCCTTCTCCTTCTCCCCCCGACCACCGCTTTCACTTTTCATTCATTTTCTTCCTCATTCCAGGAGCCTACGCACGCACAGCTGACGCAGCAGCTGCGCTACGCGGACGCGGTGATGAAGGAGGTGGTGCGCTTCTTCCCTATCGCCGCTTTGTGCGTGCTTTTCGCTGTTTTTTTTTTGCCTTTTAGATCATTTGAGCGTAGCAAAACCAAAGATGGAAATCTTTGCTGCCTGCCTTGCTGCCTGCCACATTTTCTGCAAATTTTATATTATTTTCGATTTTAGCGCCAACGCTCGCTTCTGCGCCCGCACGACAACGCTCGGCGGCCATACGGTGGAGGCGGGCACGATCGTACAAGCGGATGTGCTCTCGCTACACCACGACCGCGAGCTGTGGGGCGAGGACGCCGCCGACTTCCGGCCCGAGCGATTCCTGAACGCCGGCGACGGCACGGTGCGCGCCAGCGTCGCCGGCTGGATGCCGTTCGGCGACGGGCCGCGCCTCTGCGTCGGCATGCGGCTGGCGTACATGGAGGAGAAGCTCGCGCTCGCCTACATCCTCCGCAAATACGCGCTCGTCAGAAGCGCCGACTCCGAGGCGGGTTCTCCACAGTTTCCACTTTTTCTCTACTTGCCTCTCTCTTACTGGACTTCTCTCTATCTCTCTCTACCTGTTTCTTTCTTGCCATCTATCTATCTCTCTTTCTCTCTCTCTTCCTCCCTCTTTCAATCCCTCTCTCTTTCTAGCTTCACTCTACCCTTCTTGCTATCTTTCCCTTTCTCTCGCTCTATCCCCTCTGTCTCTCTAGCTCCCTCTCTCTCCTCTCTGCTTTTTTTTTGAGAGTTTATCCACGCCTACTGTATTAAATTCTCATTTTCGAGATTTTCAGACGAATTTAACGTTGCTTAGCGCCAATATGCTCACTCCCAACCGCGTTACCGTATCGCTGAAAGCGCTCAACTGATTAAATGTATTGGAAGATGTGCTTCATTCAGCGAATGAATAAAAATTTGACTTTGCCACTTTGACATTTTTTTGAAATTTACTTATTCGATAATACAGTATATAGCTACCGTATACTACTTTTCTTGCCAATTAATGACAAACAATAGTGTTACAGTATTATCATTTTCTATAAAGTTACCGTATAAAAATAATAAGGGGGCATTTTACTGAGAGCAGTTAACAGCCCAAACGGGGGATCATTTCGTGGCGTTAACATAAAAAAAATTAATAATTTAAATTTTTTTAAGTTAATAATTATTATTTTTTATAACATCACTTTGTTGATTATAAATACATAAATACTACAGTAGCACATACATACATATTACCAGTTTGTCGTCAATTAATGACAAACATCACCAGCCACCGTATCCACACAATACTGCGCGAACATGCAAAATCTAAAGATAAATTTATTTATTATTTTGTTTTCTTTTGAAAAAAAAATTTTTTTGGCATTTGTTTGAATTTTTTTAATTATTTTTACATTTTTATTCGCTTTTTGGCATTAATTTGCGACAATTTCCGAGAATTGGTGAGCGCAAATTGTTTTCTGAGTGAAATTTGCGCTCAAAACACCATTTATTTTACGATTTTTGCAAGCAGCAAACAACACAAAATTGGCATATTGTACGAGGAAGAGAAAAGAAACAAAATGTGCAAATTTGCAATGTGCAACTTTTCGAATTCAAAATATGCACATTTTTGAAAGGAAACGCAAAAGGTTGAAAGCGAAAAATGGCAAAAGATCGTCCTTTTTCGAGATGATCTTTGCCAAAGCAATACGCCAACTTGTCAATTTCGTTGGCGCAAATTGTTTCCTTCTCGGTACTTGTGTATTACATACATATAATACTTTGCCGATGAGTAAGTATTGTGGCGAATGTGTTTCCATTTATTAACCTTGATTTTTCCCGCCCGCACTTTTGGCCGCCATCTACAAGTGAGTGGCCGTAAAGTGGTGCGCTTGGCCTGCCCGAAAGCGGAATGACGCAAGCTATCCATCAACTTCAAAAGTCTAACTTCGACTTCTTTCGACTTCGAAAAATTTCAACGAACAGGAAACCAGCCAACGAATGGGAGTGGGAGTGGGTGTAGGAGATGAAGTAGGGGGAGGTATGGGGAGGTAGGGGGAGGTAGAGGGAGGTATGAGGAGGTAGGGGGGAGGGGTATGGCTGTGTTTGGCGATGGTGGAGAAGAGATATGGCTGGATTTCCAGTAAAAAAGTGGTGGCGGCGGAAGGCGTGGTATGTAGTGCGGGAGGCAAGAGGGCTGCGGCGTNTGCTACTGCTAGGGGGTGGTCATTATGAATAGGTAAACGAATTCGTACATAAAATTCCGAAAATGTGACAATTACACATTGGAGCAAAAGTTATAATTAATAATAAAAAAGAATTTTAATTAAATAAAAAAAGAATTTTCGTGCCGCTTTGTACAAACCGTAATAACTTCGTATAGCATACATTATACGAAGTTATACGAAAATTCGTTGTGTGTGCAAATTCTCGTATACAAAATTTTGCACACACATTTTCTCTAATCGCAAATTCCGTGAAGAAAACAATTCAAAAATAATTTGTCAAAAATAATAATAAATTTTATATTTTTGTTGCCAAATAAAACATCAAAAATTTTGTTTGAAAAATAAATTTTATAAAAAATAATAAATTATAATTTATTTTTTGCAAAAATTAATGAAAAATTAAATATTTTTTTGTGTGTTAAAAATTGTCGTTTCTGGTCGATAATATTTCCTCAAATTGGCACTTTTATTTTTGAGATTTTGTTGATTGCAAATTCCAGAATTGTCAGCCCCTGACAATTATTATCTTTACAATTTTTTGTGGATCATATTTTCTCGAATTGGCACTTTTACACGTTAGGAGCGAATTGTAGAATTGTCAGCCCCTGACAATTTGCATTTTTTTTGTTTAATTTTTTATTTTTCTAATGAGTTAATGACAAATTTAAATTTTTTTTGTATTTTTTAGAAATTAAAGCAAACTTTTTTAATGTGAAAATGGACTTTTGTGGTTTTAATATTCAAATTAATGACAAATCCGAAAATTTTCTTCACCATTTTTTTGCTTTTGCCAATTTTAGGAAAGTGCAAAAATAGAAAAAGGATAAAGATTAAAAATCTTTTACGCATTTTAATTTAAAAATTTAAAAGTTTTAAAAATATAAAATTTCAATTTTTTAAATACACGAGGATCTAAAAATGAGAGAGTGGGAGACAGAGAGAGAAGAAGAAGGGGTGATCACCCCTTCTCTCTCTCTCTCTCTCTCTCTCTCTCTCTCTCTCTCACACTCTCTCTCACTCTTTGTCTCTCTCTTTGTTTCTGTCTCTTTTTTCTGTCTATCTTTTTCCTCTGTATCTTCTCCCTCTTTCTCTCTCTTTTCTCCTGCAACTTGACTCCTCACAGCCGCTCCCTGTTCTACGTATTATGTATTAAATTATTAAATGTAATAAATGGCTGGTTAAGAGCTACATAAGTGGTTAAGAGCTCATTGTGAACGGCCAAAAGTTCATCACTAGATTCGATGTTTGATAGCTAACATGTACTAACAATGATAATTATCGTAATGATAATTGGAAATGATAACGACGACAACAATGACATGACAATCGTAGGGCACGCATAACTAATGAATGAGAACAACAGTAATTATGACAAATGATAACTGTAATTATCAAAAATCTTCTCAACAAAAAAAAAATTTTGCCTTTTTTGCGAGAAATTGTTTAAAAATAATTTTTTTCGAAAATTTAAAAACCATTTTTTCCACTTTTAATGACAAAAGCGAGAAAAAAAATTTAATAATTAAATAATAATAGTGCTTATTACGCATATACATATGTAATGTACATACGTATTTGATACGGTAGTTTGATCTCGGTGACTTTTTTCCACATAATTTTTGATGAAATAAAATAAAAAAATATGTAAAATTACTTCAAAAAAGTGCGCCAATTCACGTGGGAGCAAAAATGCACAAAAATGCATATGCATATTTACATATAATACATACACGTGGGGGAATGTATGTGTAAAGTACACGAACACGTACGTGGGAATGAGCTCAGATTTTTGTGGGATCGTCTTAGAAGGAAGAAAACAATAACAATTTGGAGTTTTGGTTTAATTAAACTTTTTGTGTTTGATTAAATTACCAACTAACTAACTGTTTGCTGTTTGACCTTTAAAATTTGTTTTTGTTAAAATTTAAAATTTGTTTAAAATAATAAAATCCAAAAGAAGTCAACTTCGGCTGACGCGACCGACAACGATAAGGAATAACGAATGCAAGCAATAACGAATGCTACAGTGGTGTAACTGACATTCGAAATGCGTCCAACGGTAGTGGATCGGACGCGTGCAAACGTATGCGATCGATGGAGCAAAAAGGTAGAGAAATAATCTTTTTCTCTCTTACTTTCACTCTATCATTCTCTCTCTCTCTCTCTCACACACACTCTATCTCTATCTTTCTCTGTAATTCTCTCTTTCCTTTTTACTTTTACTCCCACTCTCATACTCACTCACTCTCTCTCTCTTTTTATCTCTGTCTTTCATTTTCTCTTTTTCCTCTCTCTCTTTTTATCTTTCTTTATTTTTCTCACTCTTTTTCTCTGTTTTTGTTTTTTGTTTTTTTTTCTCTTCGTCTTTTTCTCTCTCCCACTGATACTTCTAGTCGAGGTTCGTGGTAGCTGTAAATTTTTAATTTTTTTAATTTTTCAAATTCAAGCGATCAGCGCAAAACCATTTGAAAAAGTTCAATCGCAAAATGCAGTCAACTCTTTCGATGTTTGCATATTTTCTTCAGAGACTTCTTCAATTTATTTATTTATTTTTAACTGAATTTTTTTTATTTTTAAAAGTCCCAAACTTTTCATTTCATTTCAGAAAACTTATTTTTGAACTATCCTCTTATCTAAAAGTAAGAAAAGATTACACTTTTCGAGATGTAACTATTTGTGCCAAAATAAGTAAATAAATAATGTGTTCGAGGAGACCACCGCCGCCAATTACCACCCATAAATGGTGGGGTTGGGTTGGCTGGAAGCTTGCCTTGCTGCTGCTGTTGCTGCTGCTGTTGCCGCTGCTGTTGCCGCTGTTGCTACTGCTAGGGGGTGGTCATTATGAATAGGTAAACGAATTCGTACATAAAATTCCGAAAATGTGACAATTACATATTGGAGCAAAAGTTATAATTAATAATAAAAAAAGAATTTTAATTAAAATAAAAAAAAGAATTTTCGTGCCGCTTTGTACAAACTCTCTATTTTTATACATATGTATTATTATACATCTTTTTATAACACACAGCGCCGACAATTACTCTTTGGGCATCAACACACACAACACACACAACACAACACAACACTCACCTGTAGTAACACACACACACACAACACACATTTATAATACTTTGGCGATGTAATCTGTAATTTTTCCGCCTCACAAACACACAAACACACACATTATGTACATATAATACTTTTAACACAAGATTGTACGAATTTGTACAAGAAGAAGTTGTTGTTTACTTTTATACCACTCACTTTTGTTGTTTTTGGCAAATTACTTTTTTTCGGCAAATTTCAAATTACGTATTAGTTTTTCGAAAAGTAAAAGTAATCTTTATTTTCTTCGCTAGTGATAAATCTTTTTTTATGGCAAAAATTAAAATTCAAAGTATTTTTATAGTTTAATTTGAATTCATTTTTAATTTTTAATTGCTTTGAACTTTAAATATATGTATGTATATATGCATATGTATATGTAGGTATGTATATATTTGAATTGTATTTACATCATATCTCTGCTAACTCACCTCCCCCCCTTCCCCTCCTCCCGCAAATGTGAGAAAGAAGGGGAAGGTGTTACGAGTGGCGCAACCGTTTGAGTGAGGGGGTGGCGAGGGTGTGATAATGCGGTGACGTAGAGGAGGAGAGGGGGTAGCCGCACGAGAGGGGTGAGTAAGGTTACGCGTGGCGCAGCCATTTAGGTGGGAGAGGGGGCGGGGCGGTGGTAACCTTTTTACCTTTTTTTGTTGGAAATTCTATTTTTTCTTATATAAAGGGAGGGGATGGCGCAGATATTCCAGAACTCAGTCTTCTAAATGTTCTCACAAAAACTTTCTGAAATGAATTTTTATGTGAAAAGTTCATTTTTGAGTTCAAAAATTACTCGAAAGTTAAATACATATTTCTCAGGTGTATGTATCGGAAAATGCGTATTTTAATGCTTACTTTCCAAAAAATTAAAAAAAATCTTCGACAAATCTATCCAAATGGCCAGAGTGATTTATTTATGATCATTTCATGCCATTTTGCCATTTTGCAACAAATTGCTATTTCTTAGAGGGGATCACGCCTACATATACATATATGTGCAAACAGCAAGCGATCAATTTTTTACATTTTATTGTTTGTTAAAAAAAATTTGTTATTTTTTTTGCTTAATACAATAATTTTTGTAAATGTTTTTGCAAATTGAGAAAACGAAGCAAAAAAACTCAAAAATTACTTTAAAATCGTCTGATAGTTGAGCACACACAACCCACAAAAAATGATGACGCAAAAATTCTCAGTTGAGAGCTTGATCATTAGTGAGTTACTCATACTCACTCATAAATATGTGCACATACGTACATATGTACATACGTGCTTAATTGACATTTTATTTTTGAGTCAACACAATCGCAGCCACATTTTTAAGCCAAAAATTCCAAAATGATAATCTCCGCATCACCGTTGAGACTCTCATGCGGAGCAATTTTTTCTCACTCTCATTGTTTTACGCATTTTTGTGTGTGCTTATCACTCTGTGATTATCACTCCCATTTATTTCACGTCCAAACTTTGTTTCCTGCTTGCTCATTTGAGTTATGCAACATTTCGTCAGTCATCAAATCATTTCTCGCCTCAAATATTTATACACAAAAAAATCATAAAATGTTTTCGAGTTGAATCATAAATTTGTTCAAAAATAAAAATTTAAAAAAATGCAATTTTAGAATAATACTTAGATAATTTTATTTCGAAACATTTTATGTGCCCCTCTAAAGCAAGCAGTATTTTCAAATATTCGCTGACTCATTTTAAACTTGCTTTCTTTCATTTTTTTTGTAAAAAGTGTTGAAATATCTTTCACAAAAAGCAGCAGCTTTTGGTCTGCTTTTAAAAAAAATTATATTGTTTTTGTTATCATTTTTTGCGTAAAATGCACGCACAAAATGTTTCTTGGTCTAAACCCAAAAACAATCTTCAGTTTAGCAAAATCTTTAGTTTTTTAATATTTAATTTTTGTATTACTTTTATATTATTATACTTTTTCGTACTTTATTCCTTAAAATTCAAATTTTTTTGTGTTCACGTACTTTGTCTCGCGATTTTTTCTTGTCTCTTCGTCAACTTGTGTCACGTTTTCGTTCACGTTTCCTTTTTTCTCGTTGAAGAAGAAAGACAGAAGGAAAGAAAGGAGGAAAGAAGGAGAAAAAACGCAAGAGAGACGAGCACTTTTGTTGCGCCCAACGACCAATGTTGTTTGTTGGTGTTGTTTTTTTTCAAAAACAACAACGAACGCATTCCTTCTTTTTTAATGAGATCGCAAAAGTGCAAACGAAAATGAATCATGCTAGTGAAAGCACTCATTTCACTCATGAAAGAAAATTTCGAAAGAACACTCAAAGTTTAAACCACACAGAGGAAGTGAAATAAACAACAAATTTTCGAATACACATATTTCGAAAGAAAACAAAAACAAAAATATGGACAAACATGTAAGCCAAAATATTTTGCTTTCAAAATATGTTAAAAGCCCAAAACATGAAATATGTATTATATATATTTGGGGATCTGACAAAAATATACACACATACATAATACATACGTATGTGTGATTCTACATACATACATATTTCAACATTTTTCACTGCGGTTTCAGTAATTTATAAATCATAAAATTGCAAATTTGCCGTTATTTTTCAAGCGGGCCACACGAACACAACGAACATAACGAACGAAGTCCAATCATGAGAAAATTGTACATGTTGGATGTGTGGAATGATAATAACGATTACGCGTAATAAATTGGAATGTTTGCTCGTGCAGTTTCAATGTCAAAACAAATTTTTATTCTAATTGATATTTTCTACAAAAAATATAATTTATCTTTTAAAACATTGTATGTAATAGTTGTAATTCCACAAAAAATATTGATATATGTATGCATATGTATATATATGTATGTGTATTCGTAATATCTAATTTGATTTATCACGTAATTAAATTTTTCAATTTTTAATCTCAATCATTTTTCATATGACATACATATTTATGTTCATAAGTACGTATGAATGATTTATCATAATTATTATATGATAATCATGATATATATAATTTATGTAAAATGGTATGTATTGATAATCAAGTATTTATTAACTATTTATTAAAAAAACCTTTGTTCTCAAACGTACAACCAACCGTACTTGTTTAACTATTTTTTAATTAGACTTTGTTGTTGTTGTTTTTAGCAAATATATGCTTAACCATTTTTTAATTATGTTTTTTGTTGTTTTTTTTGCAAATACATACAATGAGACTTTCGAAGGTGATTAGTTTATGAACATTGGCCGTGTGGGGGTCCAAGTGAGTGTATATAGTAGTTGGTACTATGTAACGTACGGTAGTGGTAAACAATGTCATTTATTCCACTTTTTACGTGTGACATTTCTTGGCTTGGCACGCCGAAGAGGCAAATATTATTACTATTATTATTATTATTATTATTATGCATTTCGAAATAATCGCATGAATTTCCGGCAAAATGGCATTCACAACGGCACATAACACACAAATTGACATTCGCAAACTCTCCCATCGCCAATAAGTACATTGTGATTTTGTGTGTAAAAAAATTTTCATTGTTATCGCCAAAGTTTATTAAGGTTTTGTTGTTATTGCGGAAATTTTCTCTTTTTGTGCTAATTTGTCAATTTATTATAGGCACATGTTGTGTGTTGACATTTTGCGTTTTGCGCAAATTTGCACTTTTTAGGGTATGTATGCTATGCAGGTATTTTCAAATAATGTTTTTGTTCTTAGATATTTAAATTTGTTTTTTATTATTAATTATTCCCTTGTTGTTGTTGTTTATGTTGCTGTTGTTTTTTGTAGTTTTTTGTGTTCGACCATAGTATCTTTTGGCATACGATTTCCGTTTATTAGCGAATTTTTTGGCATTTCAAAAAGTCATTTTTTACTTGGCATTTCCTTCTTCCTTGCTTTTTGAATAATTGCTTTAAAGTTTAAAAAAATGTTTAAATGCCTTCAAATATTCACGTAACCACGTATAATGTGAATGTAAATCACGTATAATGTGAATGTATCACGTTCCATTGGTTGATTATGGATTTCCTTAAAAATATGAAAAAATATATTAAAAAATAAAGAAAACTATTTAATTTGTGTAGTAGGCGAGCGTCGAAAAGAACTTTAAAATTAAAAAACAACAAAATAACGGTCATTTTCATACATATACATATTTCAAAATTTGAGGGCCTTCCCTTGTTCCAGCGTTGCCCAAATTTTGCGCCCCGCGTAACTTGCGCCCCGAACGTTGCACCCCGAATTTTGCGCCCCAGAACTTTGCGCCCAAAGATCGGAATTTTGCTGGCGCGGCGTAAAAGTCCTTTTGCACCCCAGAAATTTTCGGGACGCATAATTCCGACCTTGAAACACAAAGTTCTGAGGCGCAAAATTCGGTGCGCAAAGTTCGGGTAACCTTGTTCCAGAGCGAATGGCCAGAGGGCGAGGGAAACTGAGAGGGCCATCACCTAACATCCCATCAACGTAACATCAGCTAGCCTAGCTTCCGCCACGCCGACCATCTCGTCAGATATTCATTCCCGAATTGTAATCCAAATTTATTAAATTATGTAATTTCCGGATTTTACTTTTCTTTTTTTAATATTTGCCCTCCATTCTTCTTCTAGCCGAAAATGTCGTAATTAAATTTTTTTTGAATTTCTCTCAGCAGCTCAGATTTCTCGATTTTCAAATGTTTCTCTTCTTCTCCTTCTCCTCACTACTGTGTAGTGAGGAGTGTGTGAAATGTCACACATATTTTAGAATTAAAAATAAATAAATGCTTTTTTTTCATTATTTATATCCGACCGATTCTCTCCGAAATGAAATGAAAGTACACGTCATCCGCGTCCATCTTTTTGGCGGTGGTGGCATTCTTCTAAGCGAACAACAACAAAAACAACAACAGCGAAAACAAACAAACAACAAAAGCGTCTGGCCACAACTATGCAAAAATTCCCACAAAAATGCTCGCCGCCAAAAACGCTTGATTAAAGGACGAAAAAAAGGAAACAAAAGAAACACCAAAAAAATGCGTCACTCGCCGCACTTTTTTTTGCGCGTGTGTGTGTGTGTGTGTGTGTGTGTGTGTGTGTGTGTGTGTGTGTGTGTGTGTGTGTGTGT
>SAUE01000524.1:41579-51822 GCA_009724625.1 Deladenus siricidicola
CAAAGTACTGTAACTTTTGCTGAAAATGAACAAAATAAGTTCATTAAAAAAAGAAAATATAGCCTACGTTAACGCCAAAAAACAATTCAAAGAAAAACTCAAAAAAGTTCATTTTGAAAAAAGTTATGCTACTTTGAAATCTCTTTCGATTTTCGATAAATTCCGAAAATCGAAAATTGTTACACCCCTGATACATACTTAATTAACAGTTGAAGTTGAATTGGACTTAAATTGCTTTGAACTGGCTTGATTTCAACTTCAATTTTTTTTTATTTTAAAAGCAATGTTTATAAAAAAATATAAAGTTTAATTGTAGAAATATAATCGATTAAAAATGAACTTTTTACACGATTTACTAAAGTTTGGTTTAATTTTCTGCAGACGAACGCCTTCTATCATTCGCGACTGAATGCGCTGGCGATACCGCTGGGCTACGTGCAGGAACCCTACTACATCGAGGACGCGCCCTACGCGTGGCTTTTCGGCGCGCTCGGCTCCGTGATCGGCCACGAATTGGCGCACGCTTTTGGTGTGTTCAAATCGAAGCGTTTTGACACGCTTTTGGAAATTTTTGACGCGCTGGGAGACAAAAAATAAATATTTAACGAAATTTGCTCTCTTTTCAGATGTGGAATGCGTCAAGCGCAATGAAAGCGGAGACGCGGAAGCGTGGATGGACGCGAAAAGCGCGTCGAATTTTGCGCGCGAAACCGAGTGCGTGGCGCGCCAATATGGGAATTTCTGCGAGGGGAGGACGTGCGTGAACGGTAGTTTGACGCTGGCGGACACATTAAGCGATATTGCTGGTACATACATATACTCTTGAATAAATTTAATTCAAAGGCGAAAAGGTGCGTCTGAGAGGAGAGAGAGACAGAGAGAGACCGAGAAAGAGACAGAGAGAGACGGAGAGACAGACAGAGAGAGACAGAGAAATTGTTGAAATGCATGTCTAACCACGATCTTCATTACAGGCTTTCACGCTGCCTACCGTGGTCTAGAGAATTTACTGGCTACGGTACCAGCAAATAATCGTACCAAATCACCCTTGGATGGCATCAGTCTGAAACAATTGCACAGTATCTCTTATGCTCTGGTACACATTTTTGTTATTCTAACTCCATTTTTTTCTCAAAATTTCAGTAATTTATGTAGCCAATTTATTTGCATTTCAATAATCAATCACCACACTTTTAGAAGTTTTGTGACGGAAAACCCAAAATTGAACAGGTTTCGCACCCGCCGGGTCGCTTTCGCGTTCTCGGCACGCTTCAGAATAATGTCGTCTTCCGCGACGCTTTTCGCTGTACGACCGGCGAGAAGTACGCGCCGGCGGAAACCTGCGCGGTGTGGAGCGCGCCGCGCGCACAAACAACGCTCAACAATATTAGCCGACACGAATTGAAATTCTTTTAAACTGGAAAATCGTATTATTTTTTTATTTTTTAGCTTCAATTATTTGATATTTTAAATAAATTTTCGACAAACTGCTTTTATGTACATAATTTCAATACTAAATGAGCTAAAAGATAATTGGATTCAATTTTACAAAAAAAAATCCTATCTTTCTTGTATATTTTTTTCTACATATATTTAACGAAAAACGCACTCCAAAAATTAAAAAACTTTTCAACTTGCAATATTTTAACAATAACAACACAAAATTAATAAAAATATAAAAGCGAGGATACGATTTCACACACCCAAAACATAAAGAAATAAATATTGATAATTGAATGCGATTTCATGGTATAATCAACGGAAACTATAAATATAAGTTATAACTTTATCATTCAATCCCTCCGAAGGCGGAAGAATTTTTGCGCCATCGGTCATCACATTAAAATGCCACAGGCACGCCTAGAATATCCCAGGATATGCTTCCGGCAACCTTGCACACAGCTCATTACACTATTCACGAGATAACCTTTGCTTTTTTTTCAATTTTCGCCTTTTAACAGGTGAAAATGAACGTTTTTTTAAACTTTTGTTGCGTTATGTGTAATATTTTGATGACAATTTGTGTAAGAATTTAATTTCTGTAAGAATTTCTTGTGAAAAAAAGTTTCTGTGAAACAGCAAGGGGCGACTGAAGAAGTACAGGAAATTGTTTTGTAATTCCGGGAATAACTGCAGGTGAAGACTTTCACTTTTTCAGCCAAAAATATTTTCCAATCAAAGTGTGTTTTATTTTAGCACGATTTGCTTGAAAATGTTTTTCCACTTATTTTGTGTGAAATTTCACGCGTATTTCCTTCAAATTTCTGGAAATTACTCTTTTTTTATTAAAACCGATAAAAATTGCAAAATCTAATTGATGTATGGACTTTTTTATCTTTTACACGCGTAACGGGTCGAAATTTTTTTTTGCAAAAATGTCCTAAGCACACATATAGTCCACCTTCCTCTACGCATACCTTTAGTGTAATTTAGCACACTTTGAGGAGAGCTAATGTTCTATATACGGGGGTCATCGACCTTGCTGATTACGAATCCGATGTCTATTCTCATTTTGGACCACTTTTGGAAAAATTGAGAAAATAGTGTGAAATGAGGAGAAGGGAGGAGGTAGAAAAAAGGAGATTTTAAAGTTTAAAATGTTGGCTCATTTTATTTGAATTCCAAATAAAATTTCCGAGTATGGGAAAGCTTCAAAAATGTTTATTTTTTGTTAGGATTGTTGTTAGAAATGATCCGATATTTGCAAATCTTTGTTTTCATTGAAGTATTTATTTATTTATTCGATGTTTGAACGAAATTTCGCTTTTTTATAACCACAATTTTACAGGGTAATTTAGCAAAAAACAAATTGCTGTATTATGTCGCGACGGTCGAATAACGACGCGGCGAGGTTTGCGACGCCTTCGGCCAAACGCTACAAGCCCCAAAAAGTGGAATATACGGGGTATACTTTATTTTTATTTTTTAATTCCATAAAAGAGGGAAAATAATTGTTTTGACGGTTTTTTCCGATTTTTTCGACTATTTTCAACAATAATTTAATTATTTTTGTGTAGAAATTTTAGAAAAATTTTTTTTTGGCATGAATCGATAGCTTATAGGATAACATTTCCCATTATGAAATTTTTACTTTTTTTTATTTTAGATTTTTGCCCCTCACTTTAATGTGTTTTTGGTTGCCCCCCATTCCACTAAAATCCTAGCGATACGCTACCGATTTGAGTCTTACGCAGAATACAATAAGTGACGCCATTTTATCATAATTATTTTTTATTTAATTACTGTTTGAGACAAGAATTTCAGCAGTGACGACGAGGCGGAGCGGAAGTTCGGCGACGTGCAGGAGATCGACGGATACGACGAGGACGTCGCCGACCGCGAGGAGTACAACCCCTTCGCGCACTTCTCCGACGAGTACGTCGAGAAGCGCGAGAAACTCTACGAGAAGACGCGCCAGAAGCCGCGGCTCACCGTCCGCCAGCAGCAAATCAAAAAGGACAACGAAGTCTGGGAGAATAACCGACTCGCGCGATCCGGTTTCGTTCATTCTTTCCTCCTTTTTTTAGCTTTTTAAGAAAATAAGTTTTAAGGAGGGCTATGACTTGAATCACGGATGAATCATGAGTCATTTGACTCATTCGACTCAGATTCAAATGAGTCAAATGATTCAAAAAAAGTCGTAAATCATTTTTTTGAATCATTTTTTGACTCACAGTAAAAATTTTCTACCATATTTTTATGGTGGAAAATGATTCATTTGAATCACAAAACCGTAGGAATGATTCATTTGAATCATATTTTAACTGTAGAAAATGGTGGCGAACGGTAAAAATGATTCACTACCTTGGAGATGAAATTCCGTGATTCAACTCAGCGAAATGAGTCATTTTAACCATGAATCACGGGTTGACTCACGAGTCAGTGACTCACGTGAATCATGATTCAAGCCGTGATTCAAGTCACAGCCCCGGTTTTAAGTGTGCAAAAAAATAACGTAAAAATACTAAGGAAGTAAATCATATGTAGAAATGGAATTTTATGGGTTTTGCACCCCTCCGATTCGCAAAATTTAAACTTCCCCCATTGTCCAAGATATGTCACTTCCGCCTTCTCGGCGGACATGTCCCCATTGAAAAGATTTTTTTTTGGTAAATCGCGGGTAGAAATGGAAATTTTTGAAGTTTTTCCTCCTCCAATTTCGCTTTATTTATTGTAAAATTTTTGGTTGTTTTCCCCCTATTCCAACTTTTTTATTACCGAACAAAATTAAAATTTTTATTTTTATATTTTACTTATTCTCTTTGTTGGGCGAAAAATTTTTTTGATTTATTTAAGATTTTTTAATTTTATTTATTCTTTTTTGACACACAATTTGTTAAACGAAGAAATATTTTCGACATTTTTTGATGAATCTTTTTTTTCACCAAATTTCAAACTTTTATTTTTTCTATGTATTTTTTCCTAAAAATTAAATTCTCAAAATTTGAGATTAAATTCGAAAAAAAATTTTGCCAAAAAATTGAAGAAAAAAGTTTTTATTATCCTAATCTGTTGTTGTGTTGAAGGCGTGGTGGCGCTCGCCGACGAATTGGACGACTTTTTCGACAACGAGACGGACGAGAACCGCGTCTCGCTCATGGTCCACAACATAATTCCGCCGTTCCTCGACGGCCGAACCGCCTACACCTACCAGACGCAGCCTGTCGTGCCGGTAAGAGCTCCTCTCCTTCTTCCCGTTTTCGATGATAGTGGGGCATTGGTCAGCTGGGGATGGGATCGGTCAGATGCACCCCCCCCCCTCCCCCCGTCTCGTCACACACAGTGGTCAAAAAGCCAGCTTCTCTGCGGAGAGTCCAAGTCGCGTTTAGCGGATCCTAAGCCTTAGGCTTAGGAAAAACGAAATTACGGTGGTTTTGGCGCAGTAATTACGGAAAATAGCTCGTAAAACTAGTTTTTTGACGTACGTTATTTTTTCTTATTGTAATTTCTTGTAAAACATTTATTTCTGACGTGTCGGTAATCTCCTCTTTTTCAATCACAGCGGGGCATTACGAGGGGAATGGGTCAGATCCACGGTGATGCGACATTTCGGGACGACATTTCGGGATTATACATTTCATTTTTTTCGGGTTTCATACTTTGTTCTATCTGAAAGAATTTTTCACCGGACTTTACTCGCCGGCCAGTTATAATAGAACCAATCAAAGTTTTAAAAAACCACAGGGGAGACCAAGATATAATTTCAATTTTTTCAGATTTTTTTAAATCGCTTCAAAACTAATGGAAACAATGCAAGACATCCTAAAAAAGTCACACAAGAAATTTCAGAAAAAAATGGACTCGGCAAGTAGCCTGCTCAATCATAGCATAGCCTTGCTACTGGTTGGTGGTGGTGGTGAGGGCCTAAGGCTATGGTTTGAAAATAAAAAGTTTGCTTTTTGGAAAATTCCCTTTTTTTCCCTATAAATTACCCTTTTGATGAAGCTTGGTTGGTTGGTGACATTCGCCGATTTTATAAAAATTTGAATAATAAGTTTGAAAAAGATGAAAAAAAGTTTAAAAAAATGAAAAAAAAATGTATAATCCCGAAATGTCCGATCCCGAAATGGCAATCCCGAAATGTCTCAACACCAGATCCACCCCCCCCCCCTCTTCTTCCGATTTTACCACACTCAATCTTACAGTTTCCGATAATTCTTATTTCTTATTAAACATTTCTGGCGTGACGGTAATCTCCTCTCCTTCTTTTCTGGATAATAGTGTGCATCACGAGGAGGATCATTCAGATGGCTTGAATTTTTGCAGCTATTTTTCATTCATTCTGCCTTCATATCCATCCCAACATTGTTGTGTTCAGATCAAGGATCCCACCTCCGACTTGGCGATAGCGGCCACCAAAGGCAGCAAAACTGTGCGCCACTACCGCGAGCAGGAGGAGCGCAAGAACGCGCAGGAGAAGCACTGGGAGCTGGCGGGCAGCCAGCTCGGCAACATCATGGGCATTCAGGTGAAGCCGGAGGAGGCCGACGGCGGCGGCGCTTCCGCCAACTACAAGTTCGTTTTGGGGGAAAAAGTTTTTTTAAATACGCACAAAATTTGTGTTTGTAATGGCACACATCAAAGTTACTGTGATCATACTTCGGCAAGGGGAGGGGCGGTCCATTTTGACCCCCGTGCAGCGGAGGTGAGGGTCTCCTTCGCCCCTCCTCTTGTCTGAGCACGGCGCGTGTGACGTACAATGGCCTTGCCAGGAGGAATTCTCTCCATGGAGAACTTTTTTTGATTCCCTAAAAAAATGAAATTTTGGCGACATTTTTGGAAATTTTCATCGTTTTGTTTCAGATTTTTTTTAATATTTTATTGTAGAGATTCGCACAAATTTGCGTTACATATGAAAGACTCGGAGGGCGCGTCGGACTTTTCGCTGGAAAAAACGATAAAACAGCAGCGAGAATATTTGCCGGTATTTTAGTTTTGAAAAGCGAATAATTTTTTATTATTTTTTACAGCAACTTGAATAATTTCGAACTTTGTTGTTTAATCATAAAACATTTAATAATTCGCTCAATATATTATATATATTTAAAGAGTTGGACATTAAAAAATTATTATTTTATAACGGAGTGCCTCACTTAAAAACGCGAGTTGCAGGTGTTCGCCGTACGCCAGAAGATGATGAGCGTCATTCGCGAGAACAGCGTGGTGGTGATCGTGGGCGAGACGGGCAGCGGAAAGACCACCCAGCTCACGCAGTACCTCATGGAGGAGGGCTACGGTCGCCGCATGATGATCGGCTGCACGCAGCCGCGCCGCGTCGCCGCAATGAGCGTGGCGAAGCGCGTCGCCGAGGAGATGGGCGTGGAGTTGGGGAAGGAGTGCGGCTACGCCATCCGCTTCGAGGACTGCACCAGCGACAAGACGGTCATCAAGGTATGAAAATGTTTGAAGTCATTTTGGTCAATTACAGTAATATTACTACTATACTTTTTTTAAATTTGAATTTATAATACGTTTTCTGAAGCTGCTTCTGAACGATTTTGGTTGTTTTGGTCGATGGCGTGCTAGGTTTTCGGAACTTGTGGGGAATTTTAAATTTTTGAAATTTGCATTCAATTGTGTCTCAAGAAATTCAATTTAAATGCAAAAAATTAAATTTCAATTTTTACCTCGGATTACTTTCAAAAAATCTTGAAAACTCTTAATGCATATCTCTCTTACCGATGGAATTTAAGCCTTCTCCCTCTCTTTTACTCCCTCTACTCTTTTACCCCCCCCCCTACGAAATTAAGCCTTCTCCCTCTCTTTTACTCCCTCAAAACACCGATGAGTTCGACATAACTTTTAGCATTGTTTTGTCATAAAATATTCACTGATTTATTCAGAAATAAACAAAAAACAATTTTTCAGTACATGACGGATACATTTTGGTACAAATAATTTTTTACTTCAGATTTACTTTTAATAAATTCTTAAAATTGAAGAGGAGGGGTATTCTCCTCTGCCTTCGCTACTGATGGAGTTTTGCCCCCCCCCCTTACCCCCGCTAGATTTATTCGCAAAGAAATAAACGAAAAAACAATTTTCAGTACATGACGGATGGAATTTTACTGCGTGAGTGTTTGGGCGATCCGGACTTGGACAATTATTCGGCGATAATTATGGACGAGGCGCACGAGCGCTCGCTGAACACGGACGTGCTCTTCGGACTGCTGAGGGACGTCGTGTCGAGACGCACGGATTTGAAGCTGATCGTCACGTCGGCGACCATGGACGCCGAGAAGTTTGCGCACTTTTTCGGCGGCCACACGCCGGTGTTCAAGATTCCCGGCAGAACTTTTCCTGTCGAGACCTACCACGGTCGGGTGCCCGTCGAGGACTACGTGGACGCGGCGGTGAAGCAGGCCGTCAAAATACATTTGGGCGCAATGGACGGCGATATTCTCATTTTCATGCCCGGTCAGGAGGACATCGAGGTTTGAAATGGCTATTTGAGGAAGATGGAGGTGGCTCACTAGGAAAACTACCTAGTAGAAAGAAATTTTTTGATGTGAAAATTTTTTTCAGAACTACCATCTACCCCCTTAGAACTACCCCCCCCCTCGCTCTATGGAGTAATTTTTTTGGAAATTTTGAAGAAAAAAAATGTCTGTCATACTCAGGCAAAATGGGCGTCGGACCTCCCCTCCATCGCGCCGCACGGAGTCAAAAATTAGAAACCATCGCGCAAAATGGCCGAAGGCCAAAAAATGACCAAAGGGGGGACCAAGGTAAAAAAAATTTTTGGCAGGTGGAAAAAGAAAGGAAAAAATCGAGCAAATTAAAGGAAAAATGCGTAATTTTTCATCGCGCAATGGCATTGCGCGATGATTATTTTCATTGAATTTTTTGGGAGACTCGTAAAAAAGCAAAAAAACATTTCGCGCTTCGGTTCTATACAAAATCATTAAAAAATGTATCGCATAATTTTTATCTACTCGGAAATGCGTTAATTTTCCATCCTTTTTCCAAAAATTTCGCGCTCGCGCGCGAAATTTTTTTTGTTTGACTTTTTCAATAAAATTTTTTTAAATTTTTATATAAGTATTATACCCAGAAGAAAGCTGCTCGTCGAGAGCGTTCCAAAAACATACTCAGTTTCGTCACCTGACGTCTGTGAGCCGAAATATGAGCGTTTGAAAATTTAGACCATCGCGCAAAAAATTTTTGGGCCCTCCCCCCTTGCCGAAAAAAACTACATATAATTTCATTTTGCGGCATTTCCAGAAAATATTTTATTGAATTAAAATTTTTTTGGAGAGGGTTTACATATGGAAATTTTTCATTGCTTTTAGCATTGTTTTTATCAAAAAATTTGAGGTTTTTCGCACATTTTATATCCCCTTATAGGACATTTTATTTTATATTTTTCAATGTAAAATTTATTTTTTGCCTCTATTTCATAGAATTTTCAAAACGTTTTTGCTAATTGTCTTGCGATTTGTGATGCTAGGTGTCGTGCTCGATGATCAAGCAGCAGCTGAACGAGTTGGACGAAGCACCGCCGCTGGCGGTTCTGCCCATCTACTCGCAGTTGCCCAGCGATATGCAGGCGAAAATTTTCCAAAAAGCGCCTGGTGGAATGCGAAAGTGTATTGTGGCGACGAATATCGCCGAAACGTCGCTGACGCTCGACGGAATCTTCTTCGTCATTGACACGGGCTTCTGCAAGCTGAAAGTCTACAATCCCAAAATCGGAATGGACACACTGCAGGTCGGCTATGTTTTTTTAATTTGTTTTCATTTTTAATGCATTTTATATATATATTTTTATTATTCATTTCTTTTGAATGAAACATGAAATTCGGAAAATTTTATAAAAAATCGCAAATTTTTAACTAAAAATTCAAAAATACCGTAGAAAGCTTTTTTATTTCTTTTACAGGACTATTTTAGCGTATACATAAAGAAAAAAATTTATATTTGCTACTCAATTTTTTTCCAATGTTTGCAAAACTAATCGAATTTATATGAATATTTAAAAAATATTTTTCAGATATTCCCCATCTCGCAGGCCTCCGCCAACCAGCGCACGGGCAGGGCCGGCCGCACCGGTCCCGGCCACTGCTACCGACTGTACACGGAGCGACAGTACAAGGACGAGATGCTGGTGAGCACGGTGCCCGAGTTGCAGCGCACGAATCTGGCGAATGTGGTGTTGTTGTTGAAGTCGCTGGACGTCAGCGACTTGCTCCACTTTCATTTTATGGACGCGCCGCCGCAGGAGAACCTGATGAACTCGATGTACCAGCTGTGGACGCTGGGCGCGCTGGACAACACCGGCCGCCTCACGGATTTGGGCCGGAAAATGGTGGAGTTTCCGCTCGATCCGACGCTTTCGAAGCTGTTGATCACCTCCGTCAAAATGAAGTGCAGCAGCGAAATTTTGACGATCGTCTCAATGCTTTCTGTACCGTCGATATTTTTTAGGTATATTTTGCAGAGAAAAAAAAGAAAAATTCAGAAAAATGGTTGGGAAACCAAGGATTTTCTGCTGGATTTAGGAAGTAAATAATTGTTTCATTTGTTTTTGTCTTTATTTTATTTTTTGTATAATTTGATTCAGGTGCGCAGCAGGGGGAGGCAGGTGGGGTCGTCCTCCCTCCCTGAGCGAAGCGAGCGCTTATATGCATACCTACCCGTAGCCAGAAAACATTTTCGGGGGGGGGGGGTGCAGCTTCCACTCGTGGAACTTCGAGCGGTCAATCATTTGCGCAGGCAGGGCTTGTTGGGAAAGTTGCCGAAC
>SAUE01000525.1:38949-50951 GCA_009724625.1 Deladenus siricidicola
TTTTTGACTTTTGTTAAGTTATAATTGGTTAATGTTATATCCGCTTATTTATTCGAAGCGCATTAAATTGCGTAAATAAATAAATAAATAAAGATCCGCAAATGTCGGTTCGCAAATGTCGGTCCGCAAAGTGGATCCGCAAATGTCGGTACACCGTACCAGAGGTGTTAACGAATTACAATTTACGTATTTACGGCTTTTTTGGCCCAAAATTTACGATTTACGAAAAATCGGCCAATTTTCCTAAATTTTTACAAAAAATCTTTTCGTGAAATTTTTCTTTACAGCATTTTTCAAGTCAATTGATTTTTTTACTCAATGTGCATTTAAATTGGTCAAAAACCGTGGAAAACCTTGAAAATGGTCAAACGAAAATATAAAAGCAGCAAATAAAGCCGAAGTAAAATAGAACTTTCTTGAAAAAAAAATTGGAAAAAATTCGAAAAAATGCAAATTTTCGAATGAAAATTGAAAATTTACGATTTACAACGTTTACGGCTTTTTTGGGCAAAAATTTACCATTTACAAAATTCGAGAAAATTTACGGTTTACGATTGAAAATTTATTTTCGTAGCACCCCTGATGTGCGGCCAATGCGGGTTGGAAAAATACGCCCACCCCATAATTTTTGTAACTTTTTAAAATGAATTTGTTTTGGGTGAATTGTGCTAATACCAGGAAAAGACTTTGATTCTGAATTTTCTTCACAATCAGTTCAAACTCCCATGTTTTTTGCTGATTTTTTCCAAATTTTAGTCAACAAATGTTTGATCCATGCATTTTATGTCTGAAAATCAATGAATTGTAATATTTTCAGAAATAAAAGAAATGACTCGGAGACATGGGAAATGCATTTATTTTATTTTATATATTTGGTTAATGTGGATTTTTAAAGGTTAAAACCTTGTGCTTATTTAAGATTTGTTGCCTATTTTGACTGTTATACCTTCTTTTATCTTCAATTGCATTCGAAAATGTCAATATAATTTTTATTTTTCTAAAATTGTAGTATGTACGCTCTTCTCACATTTCCTCTCAAACGAAACGGAGAAATATTGACTGACAAAGGACTGCGTAAGTAAGTATATGCCATACAACATGTAAAGCGGCGCAAAA
Source organism: Deladenus siricidicola (assembly GCA_009724625.1). Taxonomy (NCBI): domain Eukaryota; kingdom Metazoa; phylum Nematoda; class Chromadorea; order Rhabditida; family Sphaerulariidae; genus Deladenus; species Deladenus siricidicola. Next base: position 40,066 of record SAUE01000525.1, read on the forward strand.
GCTTGTGGAATGGCGTACGAGCTAGCGGCTAAAATGTGAGTTGTTTGGCACTTATATGCACATATTCATATACATACAATTTTCTATATTTTCTTCTTTGACGTCCTATTATTTGTGTGAGATGAGTGGAAAGAAAAACCATGTTTTTGCCAAATTAAGGCAATTTTATTGAATACAATCGGAAAAACTTTTCACTTTTTTTCGATTGAATTTTTCAAGTACAACAATCAATGTTTTGTTTACGCTTCCTCGTCAGTTTCTTTCACTCATATGATAAATTTTGACCTTTCTACAAATTTTGGATTAATTTCTCCCCATAAATTTTGTATGATAATAATTATATTCCATAATTATCCAGCGCGCATAATTTTTTGAAATGAAGTCTAGTTAATTTCTATGTGCACTCATTTTAATGTATTCAAGGATAATACCACAAAAATGCATTTTTCATACCTTTTCAACATCGGGCATTAGGATGATGTTTGCTGAAGTAAAATTTAGGTATTTTACCAATACTTTTCTGTTTATTTATTTTACCGCAAAAACAAACAATTTGTTGGAACAAAAATAAGATTTATATGAATATTTATTATTCACTGTCTCTTTCTTCGAACGTGAATATTTAAGATGTATGCTTTGTCTTTTGTCAAATTTTGTTTATTGATTTTTGAATGATTATTTTTAAACAATCACCTCAACCAAGGTGACTTTTTTCATTTCCGATCTTATATTACTAGTGTGAAGCTTTTTCTTTTTGCAACTTTTTTTTAATGTATATGTATTAAAATAATGTCATTTGGGTTTTTACTTTCTTTTATAACTTTCAGATTGTTGTATTTCTTGACATACCTATATGAACAATAAATAAATTCCGGATGCAGGCCGCAAATCCCAGATCGTCGTAAGTGTCGTAGTACATATTTTTTTGATCGTCGTAGTACATATTTGTGCGCTCTTGGGAAAGTATTATGAAATTTAAAACTTATAATATGTTTTAGTGTACTCAACAGAACAATGATTGTCTCAAAACGTAGTCGTCGACCGGGCTTGCCGGAAGTGGACGGCACGAATAACGAGAACTCCCTACCCGGCGAAAGTATTTCCGTGGCGGATATAAAATTACCGTAAGTAAAAGCATGTTGTGTATTAATAGTGAGAAATCCCAGAAGAGAAGACTCTTTTTGGTCATAGATTTTAATTGCTGTGGCTTCTAGGAATTCCGCTCGCATAGCGCCGAGGAATCACTATCGCCGTGACACGGTCACTTTTGAAGGCGGTCAATCCGCGCTCGCCGAACCAACATCACAAATACCGCCATCAGCCACGACGACCGCCATTTCTCAGCACGATTTGCCTTCTCCGTCTTCCATCACTTCTCTTTCCGAAAGTGTACAAAGGGCGTTCGACGACGTTGATCAAGTACGTCAAGTTTTTTATTTACATAAGCAAATTTTCATCTACATGTTTAAGGTCTCCGGTCTTAGCGCAACCCAAAAATTTGCCGAATCTCGAACTCGCATTTTGACCTTAATTCAAGCGAAGGAAAAGGAGTGGAATGCTTATATGGAAAAGGTTGGTTTTATTCGCGTTTCTAAAATTTAGCATAAGTTAGAAATTTTACTTTCCGATATTTTTTGAGGGAAAGTAGAAATTTAACTTTAGTTGAAATTTGGTTTTATTTCCTCGATTATTTTGTACATAGTGTATCTACTGTGCGCTGATGTTCTCATACGCTTTTTTAAATTATAGCAAGAAAAAGATCGAATATTAAAAACTCAAATTTGCGATCTGAAGCTTTCCGTGGCGCATAGAACGTCAGGGAAAGCGGAAATGTTTTGTAAGATCTGTGAGGAATGTGGAATCGGTAATTTTTGCGGATTTAACGTTGAAATGAATTGAAATTCTTTAAAATTGAACTTGTTAGACTTTGAACGCATTCTACGAAAAGAGTCAAATGCTATTCACCGGCTAAAGGCGGACGCCGTTAATGAGATGGGACGTCGGCCGGAGTCTCCGGAAAGCGAGGCCGAGTTGGCTAGATTGATTCGTGAGCGAGATTCTTTATCGGATGAGATCCGATCGCTGGAAGCAAATTACTCGAATTTATTTAAGCTCTACGAAAAAATGCGAGAGAATTGCTTACAACTTAAAGCGGTAAATTTTATTTGTTACTCCAGTAATTGAAGAAGAAAAAAGTTGAAGAAAAACCTTATTATGATGTTCTCAGTAATACTCTTATTAACGTTAAATACCGAATGATTGGAAATTTTTTTAACATATGTAGAATTTTATTAGGCAGAATTACATTTTATTTCAATATAATGTATTTCAAATACAACAAATGTATAAGAGTAGATTATCGATACTTTACTATAAGAATTATTAAATTTTCAATGACGTACTTTTTTGGTGAACATTCGCCTTTGAGTGAAAGTTTGTTTTCTCCTTCGCACTTTGTTTGCTCTCAATGTATGCATATAACCTGATACATATGTCAATTAAAAAATCAATCAATATTGCATTTACATTAAAATACTGCCAAATTTTAACAATAATTCGTTCTAAAAAGTGCCGTTTTTTTAATTTTAAATTGATTTGAAAATATTTAAGCAAAAATACATATTTTCCTGTTTTTTGTCATTTATACAATAAGGAATACAGCTTTTATAATATAATATATATAATATAATTTTTTTATTAAAGTTAATACAGATTTTATAATATAAGACAGACTACATATTTAAATAATATGCCTTGATTTCTAGCTTAAGAGTATACTAATGATAGTAGCGTATCAATTAGAATGGGAATGGTGAGGTGAGAGGTGGGTGCAACCAAAAATTTTAAGAATTTTTTAGGACCTAAAAATTTCAATTTTCACCTCCGATTTACTCTGAAAATCCGAAAAGTTTTTACTGGGATATGCCCCTAAATACACCACTGACTAATGACAGCTTTTCTTTAATAAAAAAATTCTTGATTGGCTTGATTTCCAGCTTTCCACGACGAGTTGTTATTTTTTTTCAAGGGCGAATTTGACGTAAAATTTTTAAATTATTTTAGGCGGAAGATGCGCTCAAAAATGACGCGAGCGAGCAGACCAAGAAGTATAATTCACTGTACGCACTCTACAATGAGCTCCTGAATGATGCCCAAGATAAATTGATCAAGTAGGCTTCAAATAAAAATATTGAAGTTTTTTACATTAGTTTGAAGTGTTGGGTCATCACGCTTTCCTGATTATTTAGAAAATCACCCCCGCCTCACTGTATTTGAAATATACCGGAATCTCTTGGTTTGGTAACTTACCAGTATAAAACCTAACAATAAATCTAAAAACTTTTTAAATAAAAGATAGGAAAGCATTGTTAGCGAAGTTATAAATTTTAAACTGATTTAGTGCGGATGCAGAAATCAAGAGGGTCGAAAAAGAAAGCGGCGAAAAAACATTGGGTATTCGAATGGCATTAAAAAGATCAAACATTCAAATAGAGTCTCTTGAAGTGGCATTGGACTCGAAGGTTAGAGATTTGCTTAAATAGCTCAATCCAAGGTTGTGATATCGGATAATTTTTAGATAAGAGAAAACGAAGAATTGAACAAAATTTGCAATGAATTGTTGTCTAAGCGTGAGAATGCGATGATGACATCGAGTATCATGGAGAGCGACGAATCACCCCGATAAAGTTATTCATTCACAGCTTTAGTCAAAATCGTTTTGCACGTTCATATTCTGAGCGAAAGGCTTTATTTTTTTGAATAAAAAATTCTAACCTATACATACATAAACGGAGCTCATGAACTTGGCAAAATAGTGAAGCGAGAAATATTCAATCATTACAAGAGTATGGGAAAAAATGTGATTTGTATTAGTAGAAGGGACGTGAAAAATAGAACCAGTAAATACGAATTTCTCGTTGCGGAATTGCAAAAATCCGAATCACAACAACAGACAAAATCGGTTGTGCTATCCTCTGTGTATGTAATAGGTGCGCAAGTGTTACCCTAAATCGCAGAAAATTATTCTCAGGAATGGTTGAAAATGATTGAACATTTTTTGCCCAATAAACTAGAACATTATAATTCAATTGTCTAAAAAATACCTGTGGGCATTGTTTTGCGCTAGCACAGTCTCGACTTATGGTACCATCGTAAACGTTTGCCTTCACACAGTAGGGCTGAAGGCTCGGATTACAAATTTTATGTTCAATATCTAGGCCGATGGCGCTGTTCTTGTAGCATTCCAAAGCGCTTGAATATGGCAGGAAAAAAAGCAACAGAAATTGAATACCGAAGAATATTAGTTTAGGTTTGATCACACTTCTCAAAATCATCGAAGCCGCTCAAAATTCAACACATTAACATAGAAAAATGTTTTCACATTCTCATATTGCCCATAAATATGGGAAATACGAAAATGTATTACGGGAAATATGAAAACATATTATGCATAATTATTAAATCTCCAAATTATTTCAGCGTCACATTTTTTCACAAAACGGAAATTAACAAATGTCTGTCCTCTACATCACACATTACTTACTAAATGCACACAAAATGTATCAAAAGCAATTTCGTTTTTGAAGAGGGCACTCTCGCAAGTTTTACCTTTTTTGTGGTTCTTTTCAATCTCACTATTTGCTTTTTAAAAGAAGATTAAATCGAGAAGAACACAACTGAGTGTCGATTACAAGAGTGAAGAATTACAAATATGACGACGCTCGAACGTTCCGCCCAGAAGAAAGCGAAGTTATTTGACTCATTTAACAAACATATCAAAATTAATGTGCAGGGTGCGACCAAGTTTTCATACAAATTATTTCTCAAAATAGCAAGTTAAAAAATAATGTCAAGAAATGATGAAAACATTTTTTATACATTTGCCTCTTACAAAATTTAAAGATAGATAGGGAGGAGTGAGAAAATGAACGAATGTTGGAACCGAATGGATCCGGCCAATCTGTAGGAAATCACTCGCTACGAAACATAAAATTGCAAGGAAACAAACCCCAATATTTTCTACATTTTAGATGGGATTTAAGAAACCAAACCTAACAAATATTTTCAAAAATATTAAACGTTCTTCCACCATCGTACACGTCAAGAATGAATAGGTCAGTAAAACGGAACAAATGCAAACATTAAGTGCGCCATATTTTTGAAAAATTTACACATTTTGGTCATAACAACGAAGGCCAAACTGCCTATTTGCGGAATAGGGATTATTTTTTGAATTTATATTTTTTATTTCCGAATTTTTGTTTTAGGCAATATATTTTCGTCTATAAAAATTTTGATTGCGGGAACCAACTGGATCCTAATAATGAAATTTTTCTCGTAAAAAGTGGTAGTTTTTTGCAAACGCTTATTTTAGTGCTATTAAAAATTTTTCGCTTGCGTGATTTCTTCCTATTTTTTATGGCATCTTTCAGTTCTTCATTTTTTGCGGGTTCCTTTTCAGCACGTTAACACAGCTTTCTTATTACATTTCCGTATGCAGGAAATGAAAATTTATTTACAACAATCTTTCCTAGTATATTACCAGGGCTGTGACTTGAATGATCTGTGAATCATGATTCATTTGAATCATTGATTCAAATGGCTCATTCAACTCTGATTCAAATGAGTTAAATGATTCAAAAAAAAAGTCGTGAATCATTTAATGTTCTACCATAATGTTTATGGTGGAAAATGATTCACTGTAGAAAATGGTGGCGAACGGTAAAAATGATTCAATTTTTTGGAAGTGAATCATGATTCAGATGATTCGTGATTCAAAATGTGATTCAATGATTTACCAAAAATTGGTTGAATCATGGATTCAAATGATTCATTTGAATCTGATTCAAAATGATTCAATGAATCGCGTGAATCATCAAGTGAATCATGATTCAAAAAATGATTCAAGTCACAGCCCTGTATATTACAAATATGAAAAATTATGATATATTACAAGTAAGGTATGAATTCACTAAATAACTCGAGCCCTGCTTTTTTTGAGCGCCATTTTCGCCAGGTCCTAAAGTAAATGATGGTATATTTTTGTTTTATTTATACCGCATTTCAAGCGAATTTTTTTTAGGTTTTTAGGTATGAATATGCCCTCAATCCCCACAATTTTGTAGGTATGAATATGTCCTAAAGACGTCACTTTTTAGTTAAATTTTTATTTAAAAAGTTTTTCATATAAAAACTTCTTTATCCTGTGCATGAAATATTGCGATTAATGGCGGAAAATATGCGCCGAGGGAATGAATTTCATTTGTTTTTTTGCTTCACTTCGAAATAATAATCGGTAATTTGTTCCAAAATCATGAAGTCACCTCCTCCTAACTTAACCGTTATGGACGTTATAAAATAAATTCTAACTATCGAAAACTCACATCGGCAGTAAAAACTTCAATAGTTTCCGTCTTCAAACGCCTCGCTCCGGGCACGAAAATGTCGTCGAAGAAGCTGTCATTCAGTAATGTTTCACCTCGCAGACGTTTGTTTGGATTATAGACGAGAATTCGATTCAACAGTTTGATCGCCTCCTTCGGAACATTGGGTAGAAGAGATGAAAATGGCGATAATTTATTGCTTTCGGCGGTTTTTATCTTTAAAGAATGCGTATTTAGAATACATCTTCTGCACATAAACTCATAATTCAACTCTACCGCATTTTTAAGCACTAGTTCGTTGAATAATTGGGCTTTGCATCTCATTGCCTTAAAGTCGTCCTGTGTTGGGTAGCCTAGTCTCTCCACAATCTTCTAAACGATTGTAACGGTAATCTTTTAAATGATTGTAACGGAAGGACTTCATCAAGCCGCCTTGTTATTAGATAAAATGATGTTTTTTCATGGCTATTTTGGAGGGAGAAAAATGAAATATAAATTTTCCAATTTAAATTCAGTTAAAGCAGGTAGGAAACACTGAAAAAATTTTCGGTCAATAACTGGAAAATTTTTAACCTCGTATTGTTGAAAGCTGGAATTTCCTCGTAGCAGGGTCGTACCGCGCAATAATTCGCCAAAAACACAACCGCACGACCAAACATCTAAAAATAAACTAATTTCAAAGTTTAATCACCGATTTACGCATCTTACCGATATTGGTATCATATTTATGCGATTCGAGGAGAAGCTCGGGCGGTCGATAATAACGTGTTACTTGATAATAGTCAATTTTTTGATTTTCCTCCAAAATCTAAAATTACGATAAATTATCTCCCAGAAATTTGAACAAAAAAGCAGAATGTTTGGAATTTTGTTTTGAGTGAATTTTGGCCCTTTCGAAAATCCACAGGACAGGACCAATATATAATTTTCGAGCAAAAAATTCAATTTTTTCCGAAATCGTTTCAAAACATCCCAGAATGCATTAAAAACGAGTTGTTAGCCTCCACACGGCAGTGTTTCCAAATTTTGGCTAAAGTTAAATTTCGACTTTCCCGCGCTTTTTTCTATTGCAAACAGCACTCCAATATTTGGGTTTTGAGCATTTTTGATTACACCGATATCTGATCTAGATCGACATAATTTTTAATGGGCTATCCGCTAACATATCGATTGCCCTCATTGGTGGGATACTCGGGCAATCCAGAAAAGCGCGGGAAAGTCGAAATTTAACTTTAGCCAAAATTTGGAAACACTGCCACACGGTCACGAGACTCGCGAGTTTAGCGGAGGCTTAGGCGCATATGAAATAATAATTCCGACTTAATACCGTATACATATAAACTAAAAATATCACCATTGACGAACCGAAGTCTCCCAGTTTCAAAGTACCCGAATTCACATCAATGAAGATGTTGTCTGGCTTTATGTCACGATGGCAAATCTTGTGCTAAACAAAATCAAAGCTTTATTTTTTTTTTCAAATCAAAGCCTTTCATTTTCCAGGAAAAATGCAATAAAATATTTACGAATGATAGATGGTCTTGCGCATTAAATAACTGCCAGGTAAAAAGCTTAACGTCGATCATCTCCAGAGTTTTTGCTGCTGGTAATCGGTATTTCTTGTTGTATTCATTCAATGTCATTTGCATCCGTTCGAATACCATTGCGTCACATTGCTAAAATCATTTGCGATATTCGATTACATAAATATATACGATTAAATTATACCCTATCACCCGAATAATAAGTGACGAACATGTACATAAGCTGAACAATATTTCGATAGCCTGCCCTGTTCAATGAGCGTAAAATTTTCACCTCTAACATCGACTTATTTCCTGAAAAGTATTCAAGACCAAAATAATAGAGCCGTCATATTTATTTTTTCCACCAAACCTTTAGACCAAGTCTTTTTTATAGCGACATCTCTTTGCTCAGGCCTAACGAGCTTTCCACCATATACATTTCCAAAAACCCCAAACGCCAAGAGAGAGAGCTTTTCTACCCGAATCGACACCTAAATTTACCACAAAATATGATGACACAATATTTTCGTAAAATTTCACGTTTTCATTAGTGGATATTTTAACCGCCTCCACGTCTACGAAATACGGTCGCGCCATCACAGGTGTTCCCGGCAGTGATTAGACAAAGTTCATGAACTGAACTTTTTCACGAAAAAAGAACTCTTCATGAACCGAAATAGTTATTGGCAATAATTTAACTTTTGGTTGATTTTTCCGGTTCTGGCAACACGAACTTTTACGACACCGGCATTACTCAATGTAATAAATTATGAACAAAATGGGATAATTCCGCTATTGGTTACGCCAAAACGATGTTTTACGTCCATTTCCCAGTAGTCACGCGTCATAGGTTTCTTTCAGAAATTCGTAATCAGCGCCTTAAATTACGGCATAAGTAATGTCACTAGCGAGTAAGGCGGAGTCTTAGAATAGCATGCAAGAAGCGTTAAGCTGCGCCCCGAGTTGTTCTGATGCGGGACTAATGTGATTTTGAAATTTTTTGTCTAAAATCATATCTTGGTTTCCCCGCGGTTTTTTCTAGCCAGGCATGAAACGCATTTCCGGTGATTTTTTGACGTATTTTCGAAACTTTGGAAACATGTAAAACTATTATTGGGCGATTTTTACTGGTAACCCCTCTAGGCTAATTATTCCTTAAATTGATTTGTAGTAAAAAGTAACAAAATCGCAAATAAAACTTTATCACGTTTATAATAATTTGCCCACAACATCGACAATATATTTTGCAAGTAACGTTTGTACATTTTTCGTAAGTAATTCCTTATTGAAGAATACATATTATTACATTCATAAGCAACTTGAAAACTGGTTATATATTCCCATGTTATTTCAATTTAAAGTTACTCAGCAACTTTCTTTGAACGAAATAATACAAATTTGCTGCAAGACCTTTGATTATGAATGTAAGTAACAATGAGACCATAGAGAAAAAAGAGCATGGATTTTTGCTTGAAATTAAAAAATACCATGCAACAATATTAAAATAAACAAAAAATTGAAAAAGACATATATTTTTTGGACTAAAAATAAATCGAAATCTTGCGATTGCTATAAAAAAATCTAAAAACAATTTACGATTGTTGGTTCAAAAACATCAAATTTAGTATTTTTCGTACTTTAAAAATCTCAATAAATTTCATAATTTGTTTAATAACAAAAAAATTCATCAAAAAAATTGAAAATAAACATTTCAAAAATATGAGGAAAAAATTATCAATAGACAATAAACATAGACAACGGCATAATGCCAACAAATTCAATGTTTGGCGACTACATTTTCGGATTTCCGAACGTTTCGCCACGAATGCGTCGCACCAAGTGAATGTCCCTCGTCATAATAGTTACACGACGTGCCTTAAATTCAAGGAACATACAGATTGCTGGCTAACAATTATCGAATTTTCATCCTTTAAATGTAAAATAACAAAATAACCCACATGTAAAGCAGCCAAATTGGTGTCTTCGAAAAGGCCCGTCAGATACATCTCAGCTGCTTCCTAAAAAATTTAATCTTAAGATATTTTTTGAGAATATGCCGGAAACTCCGAAATTTTCTAAATAATGCTCACTAAAAATAAATTTGACGAAAAATAAAAATCGATGCAAAATTTTACAAAATATCGACGCAATTCAAAAAATCGCAACGGGAAATAACTTTTAAGAAATTAATTATGTTCCTGGTAAAACAGCGAATTCAGTCAAAAATTACCTGAATACACAAAACCGCATTCGCTTGAAAGCGCACATCCTCCATGTATTTCTGCGCGATGGACTTCACCAATCGAAAAAAAGACGCTCGCGGAATCAACAAATTCTGCGACTGCTGATACTTCTTAATTTCGCGCAGAGCTAGAGCTCCTAAACAATCCACACTGTTAGTGTAAATAATATTTTTTCTAAGTCTTACCAACTTTCCGAACACGCCTCGGAATTTCTCTCGGAGCAGCTCGCTTAACCGACGAGGTTCGTAAAACCGCCCTCTTGGTCGCCAACTGGATGTTGCGAGTATCGATCGACTTTTTAGCTGTCTGTTTGGTACGAGCCATTATCAACTAAATTTTCGTAAATTTTTCAACACTCAATATTTTGGGCAATAATTTACGATTTACGAAATTTCGTGGCTCTGAATATTTACGGTTTATGAAATTGAAAATTTATTTTCGTAGCACCCTTGGCACACAATCACCAATTTTTTCAAAATAAAATTTTACATCAGTTATAAAATTCAAAAAATAACGATTTAACCCGAAAAATGACTGTACATTGTTCAAAATAATCGTAAGAGAAAAAAATTGAGATCTTAGTTCATTATTTTGCAAATTTAATTTTTTTTTTGTAAAATATACATATGTGTGTACATAATTCAAGCGCAAGAACGAATTTTTTGATGTTTTCCTACGTAGTTTGATGCGCTGATCACGAATACGATATTCATTTCTGGCGGAAATTCCAAAAA
>SAUE01000525.1:53382-67689 GCA_009724625.1 Deladenus siricidicola
CTAAGCTCCTAAGAGAAACTCGTTTTAATGCTTTCTAATTTGTTTTGAAACGATTTTGAAAAAAAAAATTTTTTTGATTTTTCTCTCGAAAATTATACCTTGTGGTTTTCTGGCTTTGCGGAGTGAAAAATGGATATGTTTTGCGTTTCCGAAAAAAATGATTGGATATCTGGAATCTGCGTATCATCAGCATTCGAATAACATATGAAATGTGCAAAACGGTTGTGGTCCCACATTCGCCAATTTAGCCGAAGTGCCCATTAAAGGAGTATTGGCACCAAAAAAAGTCGGATGAATAATTCTTTGAATTTCAGGACAAAACTTCGACCACAAAAATCCGCAATTGGGGGGGGGGGTAAGATGGCAATCATGAGGATAAATAATTGCGGTAACAAAAAACGTCAGGAGCCCCCACACTGCCGTCACGTTAATGTCGTATTCGTTCACGTCTCATCAAAAACGGAAATGGCGAGAAAAAAGAGAACAGAATTAAATATAACGTTATTAAATAGACATAAGCAGATTCAATACGAGAGAGCAAACAAAGAGAAAAATAGGAGAGTCAATGCCGTTGAGTGTCAATGCCGAAAAGTGAACAAGCCCTGTCGTGAACGGCGTTCACGTTCCTAAAGTTCAAATTTCGGGCATTACTAAAACATTCAAATATTCGGCAAAAGCGAATTCCTTTCAAAACCATTTTTCGTAAGCGCTCAAATTCTTCGAACTTCTCGTCTAATTCAATTTTTCAGTCCGTCTCGAGATCGTGAACGAGCCCTTTCCCAAAGTTGTTCAAGCACTGTGAAGTTGTGAAGCGGTCTAGAGCACTCGCCCGGTTAGTGGGGGACGTGGGTTCGACTCCCACCAGTAGGATCAATCAATAGTGCTTTTTAAGGAGTCAAAGTGAGGTGTCAGTGAACGATCTCCTCATCCTCAACTAACCTTTTTCCTATTCACGCGCGGCCAAATATTCTATTTGGTTGGCCGCCGCGACAAGCCCTAGATCCGCGCTCCAAAAATTTCATTCTCACAATTCTTCTTTGAAAACAGTTTCGCAATAAAAAGTTATAAATGCAGAGCAAAATGCCAACGTTTTCATTCAAAAAGTGCACCATTTCTGTGATCACTGTATTTTTAATTTGGAACGCAGTGACTGTGTTCCAAATTAAAACTTGTTCACTTTAAACTTATCAAGAAAATAAAGAGCATTTACTTGATTGGTCAGTCATACAAAAAATATGCATATTTCGGTAGGACCCTTTCGGCTCTTGGTGATCGTTGATAAAAATTATCGGTCTCGAGCCCAGAAATACTGTAATAATGTGAAATAACGTTTATTATATCAATAACTTTAAATTTAGCGAGAACGAATTTAAAAACGAAAATACTAGTTTGCAGCTACATTATGTGTAGCCTACATATGTACACTGGTGGAAAAAATTATAGGTACATCACAAAACTCGAATCTCTGACTGACTTCATGCCTTAATTTAGGACACCGTCAGAATCGATAAATCTTTATAACACTTAATTTTATAATTATTGTGTGTGTCAAATTGTGTAAATTTTAACATATATAGTAGTTTAATGGTGATTGGGAATGAAATGGACTTTGTGTTGAAGTCAGAAAAATCGCATTTTAAAATTGAAAATGAGCCGTCTTCAAACAACAATTGCACCCTACTTTCTATCAGCAACTAGGTGCCTTTTTACTGCCTTTTTAATTCCACTCGCACAATGGATCAAAATAAGTGCAAGACGAATTATGACGTTACGGTTTCATTCTGCAATCATTAAGCTCTTTCATTTTGTTTCATAAAAAATGTTGCAAGTATATTGCAAATTCCAAACAAAAAACAGGCCCGGTCGACAACAATTTTGTTTTTATACGGTAAGCAAAAATTTATTTACATATACTCAATGTATGTACGTTTTTCATTATGAAAATTTATGTATGACTCAGATGGAATTAATTCTCGATGAGCTGAATATTACAAACATGTACGATTTATTTTGCAGACCGTAAAAATTTTTAATTTTGATATTATTTTTAATCACATTCGATTCATAAATTCACGAACAATAAAATTGAATGACATTTTTTGTATTCCGAACATAATTTGTCGCATTTGATAAATTTTAGGTGAAAAAATTTATTTGATAATAAAAAATTACATGATGTTTTCTTGGCACAATCATTTTTATTAGTTTTATTATTATGATTGCTAGTTTAACAATTTCGATAACAATTAATTCTCAAAGCTCAGAAAATTCACAATATCCTTTACTGTCTTTCGCATGAAATGCCGTGCCAATTTTCAATACATGTAACAGAACTGCTTCGCTTTTGTTAAAGATTCCTAACTTTTTTCTGAATTTTCAATTTTTTTAATTATACGCATTGGTAAATGGACGAATTGTGCATTTGCAATTTTTATTTTTTCCAATTGAGACATTGAGATGAGTAAAAGAACATTTTTTTGCAGATATATGTATCTGCAAAAAAAGCTCTTTCTGCTTTGTTTTTATTTCCTTTTTTGCTTTGCTTATTTGACAAACAACATATTTCCGTTTTTATGGTGCGTTAACATGCCATAAACTTTAGCTCATAAAGATTTACTTCTTGTTTCATATAAACTTCTAGAAATGTTTAAACCCCAAAATGAACTTTATTATAAAGATATTGAAATAAATATACCAACTGAATTTAACGATTTGAGCAATTCATTATTAACATCTAACCTCTCCACAACCTATACGTAAGTTATTATTGATTGTAATGAATTGTATAATTAACTTCAAGAAATTTTGCTATTGTCTTTTCAATTATGTAAATTTAAAATTTGATGAAAAAATTTAAGACCATTTATTTGGAGGACACTTTTTTTGGTACACACTGTAATTACAAAAGTATTATAATGGTACAACTAAAAATTGAATGTTCACAAATTAGCTACAGTACATTCTTTTCCTTGTGACTTTGTAAATTTCAAAGTTAAATTTTTGAAGCATGAAATTCTATTATCATCGACCATTTATTGGGTATGAGGAATACGCAAGACATGTATTACATTATATAATATAATAAATCATTATTGTTGCACTAAATAATGTTCCACCCTCTAAATAGTGTTCCACCCCCTCTCAATCAGGGTATTAGTATAAATATTTAATTGATAAAGGCTATGTTGTTAGAAATAAGGAAGAATTATATATAAATAACAAGCGTGAACTAATACATGAAAGTGAACCCGATAAGATATGAATGAACGTCTGAAAGCCAACCATGCTGGCCCTTAAAATTCAATTATCATTCACATATTTTTTTATTTGTTCGCTTTTAAAGAAAAAACAAAAAGGCGGAATGTTCCCGATCCATCGATTGAAATAACTCACATTATTTTATTTCTTTGCTTTTTGTGCGTTTAAGATTGTTTTACGTTTTTAGCGTATAAGAAAAAGGTTTAAATATCAACTAACATTATTTATAGATTTGCTTTATTTTAATTATTTATTTTTACACTTGAATAATTGTAACGGATTATTAGATTTCAATTGGACATTAGACTTCGCTCATTAGACATTAGGTACAGAGGCAGGTGTCAACCATCCTCGAAGACATTCGTTCTTTATAGTTTCAGATCTGGGACCTGAACCTGAACATAAATCAATACTGGCAAATAATTAAAAGTACTGACGAATAAATTAAAAGTAATTGATTAAAAATGCTAAAATTTGAATAGCACTTTATATGATAGTATGTAATATATGTATGTAGTACACTTAAAAACGAATAATGAAATGTAATATACAGTTTTTTAACTACAAATTAGGGACACATTGTTGAAATATTGTTCCCATACATATTAATAATTATTCAAATAAAATTTTCTCAAATAAAAATAATTTTAGAAAAGAAGGGCGGCGCATAATGAGTACTTATAATCATAGTTCCTCGTATAATCGAACATACGAACGAAAAGTTATCGAAGTAAGAAGATTAGTTTTCATCAATGTCAAAGTAAAATTATGTACAATATACATGTATTTAAGGAAGGTGGAACCCCGACAGTACGGATCCACTCTTCCACTAGCAGCTCCCCACTGCACACCATTAAAAGCACATTGGGCGGCGCCTTCCCAACTGCATCTTCTTCGTTTATCAACCCTCACAATTACCACTTTGGTACTTCTACGTCGGGTTCATTTCATTCTTCCGAAGATAGTTTATCTGTCACCCTTGATGTTTCTGCATTTACCCCAGAAGAATTGAAGGTTTACTTCTTTTTAAGCTTATTTGAAAAATCTTTCACATAAAGCTTTGATTAGGTGTCGGTGATTGGCAACCACATTGTCGTGGAAGGAAAACATCCTGAAAAGTCAGATGACATTGGGCTGATTGAGAGACACTTTGTTCGTAAATTTGTACTTCCACGTAATGCTCATCCCGACACTGTGTCGAGCAATCTTTCGGCCGATGGTCAACTTGTCATTACAGCACAGTCACCAAAAGTAAAAGTAAGTTGTACAAGGCGTAAATTTCCATATACATATACGTATATTTCTCAAAATTTTGAGAAAGAAACGCAAGTTGCAGAAGAAACCCAATATGCAAGTGGGCAAATACTGGGGTAAATACGCTAAAAGATCCAATTATGATTGCGAATACTTTTTCTGTTTTTATTAATACATAGATTTATGAGAAAGTTAAATCCTGACATATGTATAATAACCATAATTTTGATAGCAAATTATTTGTGTTAATCAAAAATTAAACTACGATAGCTAATTTTTACCAACAACAATTTTTACTAATAACGATAAATTTCAACAAATTTAGGTAAAAAATTATAATTTTCGAAGTTATCATTTTACAATCTATCTATTTTACCAAAGATGGCTTTAAAAATTTTTATACATACGTTTTCATGAATTCGTATTTGTATTGCCGGCATAATGTCATTATTTACAAATTGGAACACTGGTTTCTTAGTGTGTGTAAATAAGTGAAAGTGGTCAGCGTATACCTAGGACATTAATGTACCGTGCGTAAGTACATAATTACAGAATATTAAGTACATAATTACAGTACAATTAAAAATTATGCATACATACACTTTTGTTCAAAAGTATGAATACACTTTTTTAAATTGGATGACTTATGATAGAAACGTGCAATTTTCACCAAATTTCACATGGCCATGTCCTTTTATATGAGAAACAATTTTTTGTATAAAAATTTTGAAAATATCTAGAAAATATCGCAAATTGGCACTTTTTTAATATGAAGACAATTCGTTTTTTTTATTTATTTAGTAGTATACTGTAATATAAAATTACGTTTAGGAAAATTCTCCCGCTCGCACAATCCCAATTAAAATAGTCACATCGCCAACTCCGACTACCACAACAAACGGACAACAGCAAGCGCCTGAAAATCAAAGTGGGAACTAAATATCCTACATAATAAAAAATTAATTCAACATTTTAAAAAATTGCAGCTTTTGTTTGAATACTCCTTTTTAGACAAGTTTCAGTAGTTTATTCAAAAAGATGAGATTTTCGATGTAATAAATAATAGCAATTTTATACAATATTTGAATATTGATTTTATTAATGTAGTACTTTAATCTGATTTCAGATATCTGAACGAAACTTTTTTCACGATTAAGAAGCTAACCCGTATATAATTTCAATAATCACTGATTTCTCACTTCTGACAATTTTTCAGTTTTATCTGAAATATATTGAACCTATCGTGTAAAATATCAAAATTGGAGAGGAATGTTTCCTTCAATTCTGTTATTAAAAAATTTTAGTAAGATTTTAAATTTAAAGAATATTTTATTTTTCATTAATAAATAAAATAAGTAGAAGAAATCAGCAACAAATTCAGCATAGAAAAAACAATTCCAAACATCGAAGAAGAAATTGCCACAAACGAAATTCCTGAAATAATTGAATAATTTTTGATTATTATAAAGTACATAATTCAAAATTGATTTACAGTAAATTATTTTTTATTCCTTTCCGGAAATTTCCTTTATCGTAATATTTTCGGCTGTTCCAATGTTAGCAAAAAATCTTTTTCAGTTATTCATTACCAAATATTTTTCCAATACCAGAATTCCATGACAAACCGCAATTATATCGGACACCACTCCCGAGTTGATAATTGTTGTGCCGATTGCCACCATATTGATCATTTTTGCCACTTTCGACAACTTCGACGTTGGCGTTTGGATATTGATTGTTATGAAAAATAGGATCTTGAGAATTTTGACCGTCACTTTCGAATATATTAGGACTTCGTACATAACTAGCATGTAGTATACCATTATCTGAACAACTTTCAATTATCGTTTCTTTTCATGATTTCTAATTGTAATACCTAGCTCGTATCCTGCATTATTCGTACGACTGTATTCATCATGTGTAGCTGAACGACGAAAATTCTTTAAAGTGTCTACAGCTGAACGACGAAAATTCTTTAAAGTTTCTACATCAACGCAATCAGCATCGCCAACATTTATTTTTTGATTGTCCACATTCGACATCAAAATCAGACCTTTAATTTAATTTTTTAAACCAAAATAATATCTCTACATTTTAATTTTTGGATGTGAAAAACCCATAATGACGGAAAAAATCGATCGTGCTTGATCATGACAATTTTTTACTACGTAGGACATATTCAGTATACTAGAAATAATTAAAACAATTTATTAGATAAACTGGTCATATATATGTAAGTGTACTGTAAGTACATTTCTTTATGTAGTCATTTCAACAATTTTTTACTTATAATTAACAGCCTTAAATATTTTACATATTCATACCTTGTTCCTCATTGCAGAGATATCCCCGGCATGCTTGGCAAATTTCTGTATACGGATTTGAAAATGTGCAGTTTGTAGAACACCCCTTCTTTAACACTAAAAATGAAACAATATGGTGTAATTTGAACTATTTCAATTGAAACACTGCCGGTTTAAAATGTTTTATGCACAAAATCGTATGGTTCAGTTGGTATGGTTTTATTTGAATATGACAAAATTAGATCAAACTCTATTTCTGTAAATAATTCAACTTTATTTTATTAAAAATACCCTTTCCCATATCCATAGAGGACTTGATGGTATAACATTGAGAATAGTGGGGGCATTCCATTATTGTTGGAGTCTTACATGCGCACACATCCTTACAGGACCAACAACTTTGTTGATCTAAAGATGCAAAATTATAATCGTAATTTCTTATAGTTAATATTTCAATATATGTACATAAATACATATAGACAATTATTACGAATTATACAATTATATAGACATAAATTCAAACACACCGCATGTATGAAATGTAATCATACTGGTCAATATAAGAAGACAAATAACAGCTTCTGAAAGCATCATTGATTATATGTCCTAAAATGAACGCAGCTAATAATATATGTATGTATTACATTTGGCATATCTTATGCTGCACTGGCATAAGAATATGGGCGTGGGAGGTATTGCCAAATGCCGTAAAGATTGAATTTTTTGAAAATCGAATTTTCGAAGGATCGAGTCTTTTCCATATATCATGAAATCCTGGATATAATAGGTCACAGATAGCAATTTTGATACATATGTACTACGTATCTTTACTTTGAATACGAAAAACTACTTACTCAAAAATAATGGAAAACCATTCTTTCGAAAATGTTCAAATGGACATCTATCTTTTTTGCTATATAGAAAAACTATCAAATTTTATTTGCGCAATGTTTCGCCTTCTTCCGAAAAATACATTCACCAAATGTTTACCGCATGAGTCACAAATTTTTTAGATCAAAAGGGTTATATTAGTTAGATATTGCTTGTAAAAATTGCCTAGAATTTATTTATTTTCGTACAGAAAATTTTTGTAAATCGCAATACCTTTTTTTGAATTCGTACAGCACAAATCTCATAATCGAAAATAAAACATGCAACAAAATGTTACTTATGTCAAATTTGAAGAGTAAAAATATTTTCGGTGATTTTATTATGATTGAATTTTTGGTGTATTTTAGTCATTTTTTAGTCAAAAAAGGGAACAAATTTTGGTTAATTTAATGACACACACAACAATTATTCTTAGAAATTATTTATTCAATTTCTAGCAGCAAAAAAAAGTTCAAACATTAACTTCAAAAAATATCCTTTAAAATACAATTAAAAAAATACAATTAGACGCTTTACAACAAAAGAAGAAAAACAAATATGCGTAACGCAATCGTTCAAACCTCCCTGCGCAATTTTGTTGCAATGGACGGAAGTTTGTAGGAAGTCACCTTTAGTGTGGCAGCACGACGTTGGCGTCCATTTTCGGACATATTTGATACTGACATGTTGTTGGTGGTTGAGAGCGCACTCATATCCGGTTGATTCTTTGCACCGACTAAGGCTTTGTCGCGACTAGATGATTTGACTTTGACGTTTGTTAAGTTATTCAGCATGGTATCATCGCCCTTTTCGTTCAACAACGTGTGATTATGTTTGTCGCCGTCTTGACGAGATCGCTTCTGTTGAGGTGGTCCAAGGAATATTTCATCGTCTTCATGTTGATCCGCTTCTCGAATAACTAAAAATCATATATATTTCGTTAAAAATTTTTTGATGAATCGACAATTCAAATAATTGTTGAATCACTGAACAAATAACAAATAGAGATATATTCGGAATTTTTTCGTGCTCATTTCACAAAATCGAACCATCTCGACAAACCCGTTCCTTGTCATGAACGGTCGATTTGAATGATAATTTTTACCTTTTAATTTCAAAAAGTAAACAAATGAAAATTCCGACTATATCGCCTTCACCAATCCGATGGCATGAAAATTTTTGAAAATATTTAACTAACCTCCTCTACAGCTTCGCTTCTTAATAACGGTTCTATTTTCATCGTTTGTCGATGGATCCTTCTGCAGCTCGGCATTGTCGACCAAAGTCGTGTCGCTAACCGCAAAAGAGTCGCTACATCGGCTGTAGTTTGTGTTCCGTCGCGCCGTAACATTAACGGCCACTGGAGGATTAAAAACTACATCGGCGTTGTTGGCTTCACGGTTGACACAAGACGAAGCAACGAATTCCATTTCTTAAAAAAAATAAAAGTGAGAATTACAAAATAACAATTGCAATTTTTGGAAGTACAGGGTGAATAAGCTAAATCCCCCGATTTCAATCGCGAATAACTTTTTTTGTTTGTAAACCGATTTATAAAATCCAAAAAAAGTTGAAATTCTTTTATCATAAGGTTTTGTTTGGTATATGAAGCGACTTTGCCGCTTTTTTTTGCGCGCAAAACTGGCGCGCGTCAATTTTTGCGCGCTCCACGTGCGACACACCATTCGACGCGAAATTTTACGGCGGATCGAATAAAAAATAGCGCGTTGATTGGACCACAGTGAAAAAAGTTACGAGCAAAAAACCTTTTTAACATATCTAAAAATTAGAATTAAAATTTGAAAGCTTACATCAATTTCACTATTTTTTTTATTAAAAACGATTTATTTGAACAAATAATTAATAAAAACAATCAATCTTGAGTATGTTGTTCAACTCTATGACCGTATTGACATAAATTTTAATTCTAATTTTTGGATATGTTAAAATGGTTTTTTGCTCGTGACTTTTTTCGCTGTGGTCCATTCAACGCGCTATTTTTTATTCGATCCGCCGTAAAATTTCGCGTCGAATGGTGTGTCGCACGTGGAGCGCGCAAAAATTGACGCGCGCCAGTTTTGCGCGCAAAAAAAAGCGGCAAAGTCGCTTCATATACCAAACAAAACCTTATGATAAAAGAATTTCAACTTTTTTTGGATTTTATAAATCGGTTTACAAACAAAAAAAGTTATTCGCGATTGAAATCGGGGGATTTAGCTCATTCACCCTATATATTAAAATATAAATTTTTTTTGCAATTTGATCAAAGGTATTATAGCAATAATTTCAAAAATATGAAAGCATTAATTTTCGAGTGCAAAAAAACTATAAAAAACAATAAGAAATTATTTGGAAATTTACATTAAAAATCTCAAATTTTACCATTATTGTTTGGGACAATTGGGTTCGTGTTCCGATTGTCGCGCTCTGTAATCTTCGTTCTTCGCTGCATAGCCGAAATCTTTTTTCCGTTTGGTGGACGTGGCGGAACAAAAACATCCTCGTTCTTCGCGTTGGAGGAGCCAGCGCTTGAAATAGCGCAAATAGCCGCCGGTTGTTGCAAAGAGCACCTGCCGATTTTGGGCGTAGAGGTGTGCAACGGACGCAGTGTTCCTCCCATAGAAATAAAAGACGGACTACGATCCATTTCAAACGAAGACGAATTTCTCGCAGCCGAGTTGAAATTGATCGTATAGCTCAAAGCGTCTTCAAAATTTAGATGTGATGTGTCAGCGGGCGCAGTCGGCGGCTGTAAATGTTGAATTTTAGCACACATTGAAGCAAACAAAAATTTGACTTCAAAAAATTTAAATAGTTTAAATTAACCGAGCCATAACTACGATAGGCTAACGCCGTTCATTAAATTTCCGTTTTCAAGTAGAGTAAAGTATCACAATTACATACACAAAGCTTCAAACACATTTTAATATTGAAACAAAAAATTTCGAAAAATTATTTTTTAATCTGATTTCAAATTTTCAGCTAACTTCCTGTCTCAACTCTTCAGTTATACATATTATCACATACGCCTAAAACAAATACCGATTTGCAGATGTCGGATTCTGCAGTTGTTTTTGGTCGTTCAGTCGCAGTAACCGCATTTGTAGTAGGCTCCACCACTGCCGGTTCTAGATTTTTTTAATAAAATTTAAAACACTTCAAAAAATGATGTGATACCTTCTGCTTTATTGACGGACGTCGAAGGCACCGCTTTAGGGCAATTAACGAAGTTAACTAAAATAGAAACATCGGTGGTTTTGAAATTAAAAATGTCTAATTAACCACCAAAAAATATGATTATGAAAAATCATATTTACCTTCACTTTTTAAGGGCGAATTTTCCTTCAGAAGCGTAGCCGACGATTCCTTTACGCCAGCATTATCGCGCTTTACCTCCGTTTCGATATTTTTAACCGATTTAGTAGAATCTTTGGCATCCATTTCTTCCGAAGATATAGACGTTTCCGACGACAAATCGCCACTTTTAAGGCTGGACGTTTTGTGTACACTCTCAGCGTCAAAAGTTGTTGCCTCAGCGTTATCGTCGGATTGTTTGGTAGTGGATTGAAGATTGTTCACCTCGGCTTCAACCTAAACTTGAGATATAAAGCGAATTACTTAAGCAAAAACGAATTAATGTACAATTTTGCTGCTCTCCCCAGATTACAAAATGCTAGATTTTGTGACGAGGTTTACAACATACATTGTACAGATAAATGTAGGTATATACCTGCTTTGCGACACTATAAATTTCGGCTAATTTATCAACATTTGCGCACAATTTACTTTTAGATGAATCAGTCTTTTTTGCATTATTCAGCAATAGGTCACTGGTGTTTAGCATCGGAGATTCAGGTACTAAAATACGCGTTCACAAAATTAAAAAATCATTTTGTTAAAGGAAAAAAAACAATTTAAAATATTGTACTTCTGTTCAACGTCGGATTGAATTTTGGCGCAGAAAAATCGATTCGCGCCTCAGAATGAACATGTTCCACTGGCAAAGCGCCACTTTTCGACTCATCATCGATCCTGAAATCGGTTAAATGTATTTCATTTCATAAATAACGCAATAGAATTTTTCGCGTATCCTATTACTTTTTTTCATATATCCTGTATTTTTTTGATATTTAACTTACGCATTATCCACATCTTTAATAAACTCGCTAAATTCCTTGAGGCCGAACTCCAACGAAGAAATCGTCCTTTTAGTAATAGCTTTCAGTTGAACTAGTTTACGCTAAAATAAAAGTCTATTAAAGTCGAACTCAAACAAACCTACAATTAAAAATCCAAGTAAAATTTCATTTTAAGCAAAAAAATAAAGAAAATTTAGTGTTCGTTCAAACATAAACTGAAACCCAAAAACTCTTTTATACATACATCGAACGTTTCCGGCTCACGCCGGAAATTTTTTTAAATACTAAAAAGACCAACTTCAAAAAGATCAACCTAAAATGTTCAAAATACCATAAAATATTATGTACAAACTTCAAAATTTAATCAACACCTTTGTTCTATCAGCGACCAAGCGCCGAACGCGGGATTCGTCTTCCTCTGTCATAAGGTCTTGAATTCTCTCCAACAACGCGCGGTTCTCATCTTCCAATTTTTTTACCTTTCGTTGCTCCAGTTGAAATAAAAGCGACAATTCGGTATTTCTTTGCACAAGACTCTGATTGCTGTTGCGTGCTAAAAATGTTACAATTCATAGTATATTTTTTGTAAAAGTTAAATTCATGTAACTTTTTACCTTTGTCGGGATCCGTCCGGAAAGCTTTTGTTAGTTTCTCCTTTAGAGACATTATGTTAAATAAATAAGATCTAAATTATGCACGTTATTCAGTAAATTTTCCACAATTCTTTTCAATAATTTATGGATTTAAGAAGCTGAAATGCTTTGAAAACTTTGGGAGCATTGCTTCCCAGGGAGCGTCATTTCAAGACCAAAGGGTGCTTCCAAAGTTAATTTAAATTTAGTTACAAATTTCCATTTTCCCACGCTTTTTTTCTATAACTTGTGCAGTGTTTTTGATTGTGTAAATCGCTCGCATTGGGCTATCCTCATCGATCGCCCAAGTTGGTGGGAAATTCCAAAAAAAGCGAGAGGAAGTGGAAATTTAACTTTAGCTAACATTAATTTCGGAAACATTAACCCAATCTCCTAACCTATATGCAGCAAAAATGTTTTTTTATTTTTGTAACTAATTTTTCGCGCCTGTTGGCATCGCAAAATTTAAATTATTTTTTTCCTTCTAAAATTGGGGAGGGAGTCTGATATTTTGCCAGCTGACTCATGTTACGGGAGTCATTCGTTGTTGATGTACAGGACGCGATACACTACGTGCAGGTTCGTTAATAAACATATTCAAGTTTGAAGATGTTTGCACAAATATCTTTATAACATGAAAATTTTCGAGGACCACCAAATAATTAACGTATTATTTTATTTTTGGACTGCATTTTTTCACAAACCAGACATTAATTGTTGATTGCCGGGGCGCTAAAAATTATAATAATTATTACTTAAAATTGCAAAAAAAACGTAAAAGGCCATAATGAAGTTCGCCTTGACTATTTTATCTTTGATTTCAATGGCTTGTGCCAAATTATCAAGCAAAGGCGGACTGACAGCCCTCTGGAACTTGGAGAAAATGTCGGAGTGTAAGCTGCATTATAGCGCAATAATCTACGACGGTTACGGATGCTGGTACTTTTTCACATAAAACTGATTTCGGTTGCTTAAAATACACTCCTGTTCAAAAGTATAAGTACAGTTTAAGAATTGGCATAACTTTTGTCTCAAATGTCGGAATCGGATGAAACTTTTTTTAAAACACGTGGTTTTTATATCAGAAATACTGGACTTCCATGGTTTTTGAAATTTTTCAAAACGAAAAATTTTTCATTGAAAAAACCGATTTTTTGCTATTGTTGACCTGTTCAAAAGTATAAGTACACCTCAAATATTAACTTTATAACAAATCGAAAACAACAAGTAACATAACAAAACATATCAATATTTTGTGGGTCCTCCTTGACACTTTACAACTTCAATAAGACGTTTAGGCAAACTTCTCGCCAAATTATTGCAGGGGCAACCGACCCCATGATTCTAAAATCGCAATTTTTAACTCATTTACAGTCGTATACTGTCGATTATTGCGGTACACATCTCGAACCATTAACCCCCATAAATTCTCGATTGGATTCAGGTCGGGTGAGCATGCAGGCCAAGCCAAAACGGCGATTTCGTGATGCGCAAGGTACTCCGTCGTCGACCCGCTGCGATGAACCGACGCATTATCCTGCATAAAAAGATAATCGTGTTGCCAGTACGGTGTTAAATGTTCGTCGAGGACTTGCTGGTACTCCTCGCTATTCATTTTACTGGAAATGAATGCCAGCGGAAGAGTGCCGGACGCCTCGAATGCACCCCAAACCATCACTGTACCGCCACCGAAGTTTCTTCGGGAGAAGTAGCGAGGTTCTTTGCGGAAATCGTGCCAATAGCCGCAAAAACCGTCCGGTCCGTCCAAATTGAACTTTTTTTGTCTGATCAAACAATCTGAATCAATTGCAACATTCAATAAGCATTTCTAACGTAGGAGTTAAAAACCTT